>PVHT021183526.1:7282682-7315206 GCA_004024745.2 Catagonus wagneri | reverse complement strand
GGCTAAAGTTGGTATGGAGGGGGCTTGCTGTAGGCTTCTTGATGGGAGGGAGTGATGCCAGCTCACTGGTAGGTGGGGTTGATTCCTCTCCCTCTGATGGGTGGGGCTTTGTCTCTGGATGAGATTAGAGGTTGGCTGTGTGCCTGAGGGGTCTTTAGGCAGCCTTTTTACTGATGGGTGGGGCTGAGATCCCACCTGAATTGTTGTTTGGCCTGGGACTTCTCAGAGCTGATGGGGGGGACCAGATTTTCCCAGTAATGGCCATCTCCAGAGAAATGCAGGCTGATGAATGTTCGCGAGAGCCTCACCTCCAATGCCCTTCCCCCACAACAAGGCACAGTGACCCCTGTTTTCCCAGGAGATCCTCCAGGAATTGCAGTCAGGTTCCACCCAGATTCCTCTGGAGACTGCTTTGCCCTGGGACCCAGTGCACGTGAAAGTCTGTGTGTGCCATTCAAGAGTGGGGTCTCTGTTTCCCCCAGTCCTGTGGAGTTCCTGCACACAAGCCCCGTTGGCCTTCAATGCCAGATGCTCCGGGGGCTCTTTCTCCCTGTGCCCGATCCCCAGGCGTGAGGATTTGACGTGAGGCTCAGAACTCTCAGTCCTGTAGCTGAGTCTCTGTGATGCAGTTCCTTTCCAGTCTGTGGGGCTTCCCACCCGGGAGGTATGGGGTTGCTTCTGTTGTGTAATCGCCCCTCCTACCTCTTGATGTGGTCTCCGCTGTGTCTTCTGGAGCAGAGTATCTTTTTTGGAAGTTTATAGTGCATTTGGTTGAAGGTTGCTCGGCATTTGGTTGTAGTTTTGCTGTTGTTTGGGAGAGAATTTGAGCTCCAGTCCTTCTATTCTGCCATCTTAATCCTGGAATTCACCACTAGATTATTTTAAAGCAAAATTTACAGCTTTTCAGCTCATATGTAAATATTTTAGTATTAACATATATGTCTTAAAGACAGAAGGTTTTTTTGTTTTGTTTTATTAGGGTTGCACTTGTGGCATATGGAAGTTCCCAGGCTAGAGGTCAAATTGGAGCTACAGCTGTGGGTTATGCCACAGCCACAGCAATGCAGGATCCAAGCCACGTCTGTGTCCTACACCACAGCTCATGGCAATGCAGGATTCCCAACCCACTGAGCCAAGCCAGGGTTCAAACTCCTATCCTCATTGGTACTAGTCAGGTTCGTTTCTACTGTGCCACAACCAGAACTCCCTAGAGCATTTTTCACATATTTATTGATCCTTTATATTTAATATTTTGTGAAATGCTTAAGCTATTTCGATCCTTTGCCTGTATTTTTAGTTATTTCTAATGATACTTAGACATCATATATATCTTACAATTGTCCTTTTAAAAAATATAGTTTACTGATATTTTCCTGTAGGTAGGTCTTTAAATTGTCTTTATAGTGTATTTTCTTTCTCAGAAGTTTTACATTTTTATTTTATGCTTTATTTGTCGATTTTTTTTCTTTTGTGAATTTTCCATTTTGTGTTTCACTTAGTAATGACTGATCTTTGTTAGTTTCATACTCAGTTAATTTAGTTTTCATGCTGTTATTTTTAAGTATATTTCTTCTGAAGAGTGGATTCCTTGTAGGGAAGGGAGTTAGATACATGTGCTCAATTTGTCCTTTAGCAGCAATTTGGACAGATACTTAATTATTGCACATTCTAGGGTTTGTCTCTTGGCTTAATTTAATAACTCACCATCAGAGTTCCCTGGTGGCCTAATGGTTATGCCATTGCTGTGGCTTGGGTTATTGCTGTGGCTAGGTTCAATCCTTGGCCCAGAAAGTTTCTCATGCCAAAAAAACTGTAACTGTCAAGAAGTTTTACAAGGATGTAGTCACTCATAACATTAGATATGCTTTCATTTTATGCATCAACACTATTCTGGCGTGTTGAATTATTAGCAAGTGAAATATTTTAGGCCCTATCAAGGTTTAAATATGCTAGCATAACTTAGAAGTTCTTTTTAATTTTTGTCACTCAAAATGTGCGATTAATAATTCTTTTGTGTTTGTTTACTTTCATTAGGTAATTAGAACTTTTATTTTAACAAAAAGAAAACCTAAGACATAAAACATTTTCCTTTATCTAACTTAGGAAATCCCTGCAGCTCTCAAGCATCAGAGTTTGTTACAGATGATAATATAACATGAGAATTGTATTTTAGCTTGTCCTATTATGTAGTGTACTCTTTTTTTAAATACTGAAACTATACTATTTTTGGAGGTTGTAATTTTTCTTCTTCTTGTGTTTAGTTGCTAAATATTTTCCCTTTATGGTTTTATCCCATGTTTATAACTATGACTCATAAATAATATAAATATTTTCTCTGATAAATTATTCCATTTATTCATTTGTGTTAGTGATGAATCTAGATAATGATTGGTTCATTTTACTGTCTAGATATTCAATCTAGATGGATTGGTTTGTTATTTAAAAAATCTTTGGTACTTGAGTTCAGAGTTTGACTAGGGCCTGAATCAAGTTAGAAAACAAAAGAGAAATGATGAGCATGTAGAAACCAGAGGAAAGTGCAATAGAATGTATATTCATGAGTAGCTGGCTAAGGTATCAGCCATAAGAGATGAGTGCTTAGTAAATCCTTGAACTCTTTTATTACATTTTTCCTTGAAAAAATATTGTAACTTGTACTTTGTCTTGCTGTAACTATTGCTTAGTCAAGTTCTTAGACTTCTTTAATCCTTTTTCTTAAGTTATTTGCTTCATTTCTTCATTTATATTGCTTTTCTCTGAAGTTCTCTAAATGGTATGTAGTATTTTAGGGATAACCCATGTTACTAGATGTGTAAAGGGCCAGAATTAGTGTAAGGAGTATGTCATACCCTCTTGTTTCTTCGTGCATAAAGTTACTTTATTTTGCTTCTTTGTGACATCAGTAACTTGGATCTAATTTTATGCTTGCTCTCTTCCCTGAGTCATTTTTGATTGTAATGTTTTTAACAGTTAATAGTCTGAATTCTTTTTCTCAATGGCTTTTAATTACATTTGTACTATTTTACCTCAGACCAAGCTTTTATTTTTCCTGGTGGATTTTAATAGCCTTAGTTTAACATCATGCATACATTGAAACTTTTTATTTCAGTTAGAGAAGACAAATTATTTTCCTGAGGCCGATTTGTTACTCTTAGATTCCCAAGCCCATGTAAAAATTTGAAGATGCTCCTTTGTTTGTAGAATTCTCATATAATTTAAATGGGTGCTTACTTCTCCGTGAACACACACACATACATACATACATATGCAGGATAGGGGGTGTGGAGTGACAGATCATGACCACACTGATATTTTGAGGACTTGGAATGAAGCATTATAGGTTTAAGTTAACTTTTTAAGAAAGAATGTACACATTTTACTCCCTTCCCATTTGAGGATCATAATTGGTAATGAAGAATTCTACGATTTCCTAATAGGATGAGATTAAATAATCTTTGAAAATATACTCATATGTTTGCAAACTATACTTTAAAAACGAATCAGTAGAATAAGTGAAATTAAGGAATAGTGAAAAGACTTGAAGTATGATCCTAGACTTTCAAATAGTTTGTTATATTGTCCAAGTTACTTATCTTGCTTTCACATTCTTAAAATGAAGTGGTTATGCTAAATTATTTCAGGTACAAATTCTACAAAGCTTCGGCTTCCATGGTACATGTATTAAGGGAAGATGGAACTTGTGAATGCATTTACCGTTACTGTGATACAGAGAATTCAATCACTTGGATTTGGGAAAATTTTAATTGTAAATAGAGAATAAGGAATTTAAAGAGCATCATTTCTACAACGATTTATATGTAAAAGTGTTTCTGTTTTAAAAATAAAGCAAATTCCACGTCTGCCCTCTAAAAATGTTCAAAACAAACCTGTAGAAAATACAAATCAGGAGTTCCTGTTGTGGCTCAGTGGTCAATGCACCCAACTAGTATCTGAGGACACAGGTTCGATCCCTGGGTTTGCTTAGTGGGTTGGGGATCTGGCTTTGCCATGAGCTGTGGTGTAGGTCACAGACATGGCTCCAATCCAGCATTGCTGTGGCTGTGGTGTAGGCCAGCAGCTACAGCTCCAATTTGACCCCTAGCCTGGGAACCTCCATGTGCCATGGGTGTAGCCTGAAAAAGAAAAAACATATCAAAAAATATTTCCATCAAGATTTTCTTCCTTTGAAGCTTTGAGAGGGTGACTATACCATTTTTATCCTAAATCTCTGGTGCTGATAACTTTATAAAATAAAGATTTGATGGTGATGATGATGATGATGATGATGTCGCCTATATGTTTTTTTTTTTGTCACACTATGGCATATGGAGGTTTCTGGCCAGGGATCAACTGGTGCCACAGCAGTGACCCAGGGCACTGCAATGGCAATGCTCGATCATTTAGTCACTGTATTACATAAGAATTTCCAGGATTTTATTATTTTAAGCTTAGGGCAGAGGAGCTCTTTAGCTGTGGCCACTTTTAAAATAAGCTTATATAAGTAGGCTTAAAAAGTGATCTGTACTAAGTAAGAATATATAGCTCAGGTTCTTAGCCACTTGAAAAATGTTTGAAATCTGTGGACCTCCTCCCCAGGGGGTGGGGGGAAAGATGAACAAAATGTATATTTCATTTAAAAGTATCTGTACATATAGTCCTTTTTGACAGGAAATATAAGCTCGTAGTTTGTGACTGTGACAGTCAGCTAGAAGACTTGCTGTATATTTGTCTTCAGGATCTACTAATGTATATTCTCTACTTATTTAATGAAATTATCTCTTAAGTTTTGCTATCATTCTTTTTTTTTTGGTGGGGGGGGCTCACCTATGGCATATGGAAATTGGAAATTCCTGGACCAGGGATCAAATCTGAGCTTCAGCTCTGACCTCCACCACAGCTGTAGCAAAGCTGGATCCTTAACCCACTATGCCATAGTAGGAACTCCTTGCTATCATTCGTTTATTTTCCTGCATATAGATCAAAACAGATTAATTCATAAAAGTGCAGCTACTTCAAATTTTGTGATTTAGCCTATAAGGGATTTCATAGTTGTATCATTACACACTGATTCCCTGAACCCAAGATAAGTGAATTTCAATTATAATACCTGAACATTATGGAGTTCCTGTCGTGGCAGAGTGGTAAACGAATCCGACTAGGAACCATGAGGTTGCAGGTTCGATCCCTGGCCTTGCTCAGTGGGTTAACAGTCCGGCGTTGCCGTGAGCTGTGATATAGGTCACAGATGCGGCTCGGATCTTGCATTGCAGTGGCTGTGGTGTAGGCCAGTGGCTACAGCTCGTATTCGACCCCTAGCCTGGGAACCTCCATATGCCGCGGGTGTGGCCCTAAAAAGCGAAAAGAAAAAAAAAAAAAGAAAGAAATACCTGAACGTTATAAATGTACTTCTTTTCACTAGAGGATCTGTTGCCAAAAAAGAGTTTTTGGTGAAAAAAATTTTAGTAGACCATGATTTACTGACTTGTTACTTAGCTTTCATTGGTTACTTTCATTGGCTAGTAGGAAATTCTTGTGGGTTGTTATCCAGGTGACAAATACATTAAGTGAAAGATAAGTGATACCTGTATTTTATGAAGAGAAACAAGGAAAATAGTTTAAAATATTACCATTTTATATATTTTTATATGGATTTAACTTACTGTATAATACTAGACTTTAGGGATATCCTAGGATAATTTACCTTAATTTTTTTTTTTTTTAGGTCCATACCCATGCCGCATGGAAGTTCTAAGACTAGGGGTCAAATAGGAGCTGTAGCTGCTGGCCTACACCACAGCCACAGCAACGCAGGATCCGAGCCGCGTCTGCGACCTACACCATAGCTCAGCAACTCCAGATCCTTAACCCACTGAGCAAGGCCAGGAATTGAACCCACATCCTCATGGATACTAGTCGGGTTCATTACCACTGAGCCACGATGGGAACTCCGCCTTAATTTTTACAGAGGAGAAAAACTGAAAAAGTAAGGGATTTTCCCCAAATCACGTGATTATTAATAGCAGAGTAAGGATTAGAACTAAGTTATTCTAAGACTCTCCCTCTCTCCCTACCCACTCATTATATTGCTCTTCCTTCATTATTTGATGACAACTTCTAATCTGAAAAACCAAATCACGTTTTTCTAAAAAATCTATAATCTTTTAAACAGCATGTTTTCGCTTAGCATCAGTGACTATTAACTTTTGGAGACTTGGAACAACTTAGCATTTCTTTTCTTAAATTTTTGTCTCAGAGCATTTATTTCTTTACCCGAAAGGCTATATTCATTTTTCTGTAGCTATTTGTAGATATTTGTTGCTTTGAGGAGTTATGTAAAATATTCTTTAGCATTAAATAATTAAAATGGAACTTTTTTTTGCAAGTTCTATTTGTGGACACAGATAATTTGTTGATTCATTTTCCACTTTAATTGTGGAGTAGGAAGTAGTTTTTGAATAATTTGGATGTGGGAAAATCAGTTAAGGTCAGTAAATCAGTGGTTTTAAAATCCATGGAGAATTGTTTATACATTCTACTATCAGAATTTTCCATCTGTCAATCTATGTTTTCTAAATGTTTTCCCTATTATAAGAAAACAAACAAAGCCAACATTTGGGGGATAATTACTTTCTTTTTAAAAAGCATATTCAGAATTTAAATAAATTGGAAGCATAGGAGTTCCCGTTGTGGCACAGCAGCAACAAATCCGACTAGTATCTGTGAGAATGCAGGTTGAATCCCTGGCTTCACTTAGTGGGTTGGGGATCCAGCGTTGCCGTGAGCTGTGGTGTAGGTCCCAGACGCAGTTCAGATCCCGCATTGCTTGACTGTGGTGTGGGCCTGCAGCTGTAGCTCTGATTTGACTGCTAGCCTGGGAACTTCCATAAGCTGTGGGTGCAGCCGTAGGAAGAAAAAAAAAAGCAAGTCAGAGGTATAAGGGAGCGAGCACTCAAAATTGTAAATGATTCATGGACTTTAATAATGCTCCACGGCCAAGGTGGTTGAAGGCTACAGTCTGTGTTTATATGCAAGTTCTTAGCATCAGTTATAGAAGTTTTATAACAAATGCATTTTTAAAAATTATGGCATACTAATTGTATTAATTAAAATCCTCTTGATGAAAACTTATTTTATCTTAGAAAATGGCCTTAGGCATTCTTCTTTAATTTACTGATTTAGAACAAAGTGTTTGAAAAAGCATATGAAAAGCTTGGGTATAATTGCAATGCACATGGTGTCCAGCTTACCAGTGATGTTTTTTCCTTTTTTGTAGTTTATAAGGCAAAGTATTTTAAACTCTGTCTTAAATGGAATTTTACTTCTTCAGTAATAAGCAATACTCTGTCCAAAGGGTGTCAGCATTTTGTAATTTAGTTTTTTTTTTTTTCTTTTTCTTTTTTCTTTTTAGGGCCACACCCATGGCATATGGAGATTCCCAGGCTAGGGGTCTATTTGGAGCTCCAGCTGCTGGCTACAGCCACAGCAATGCCAGATCCTTAACCTACTGAGCAAGGCCAGGGATCGAACCCACAACCTCATGGTTCCTAGCTGGATTTGTTTCCGCTGTGCCATGATGGGAACTCCAACATTTTGTAATTTAGAAGCTTCACTGTGGTCTAGAGTGTTAAGACATTTTAGTTAGGAAAATCAGATGGTATTCATTTCCCAAAGCTTCCATGTTCTACTGAATTGGAATGAAAACTACATTCAAGTTTACCTTGAATTAGATCCCTTTTCAAAGTTGAGGAGTCAGGGGAAAGGGGGATGGGGTGGATATTATGGAATGTATTTGGGACTGCATGAGGGGTGGTGGGGTTAAAGTAACATAATAAATAGAAAGGAAATTTTGAGCAGGGCTCTTAGGTTACATAGTTTTTTCCCTTTTTTGTTTGTTACAGGCAAAGGAGAAGATAGTGATGTACTCAGTATAAATGCAGATGCTTATGACAGCGATATAGAAGGCCCATGCAATGAAGAAGCAGCTGCTCCTGAGGTCCCAGAAAATACAGCCCAAGGTGAAGCTGGTCAGATAGATGACCTGGAGAAAGACATTGAAAAGAGTGTGAATGAAATTCTGGGACTGGCAGAATCTAGCCCAAAAGAACCCAAAGCAGCCACCCTGACTGTTCCTCCACCGGAAGATGTTCAGCCTTCTGCACAGCAGCTGGAGCTGCTAGAACTTGAGATGAGGGCAAGAGCTATCAAAGCCCTGATGAAAGCTGGTGATATAAAAAAGCCAGCCTAGTTATTTAAATTGACTGAATATTAGATATGTTTGAACAAAGCCACATCATATAATTTTGTATCTAAAGTTTATTTTGGGGTCTTACGTGATATTTCTCTGTAACTCTTATTAGATAAACTCACCTTATGTCTCAAAGACATGTTGTTGTTGTTGTTACTTTTGTATTATATAATGTTACTGTTTTCTGAATTCATGGCAAATATCATTGGATAACCTGGATACTTTGTTAGATAACTGTTTAGCTGTATCTGCAAATTAATATCTGAAAAGCCATTAGGAAAGAGTCATGGTGGTTTTTTTTCTTTATTTTGAAATGTTTTGGCATCAAACCTAAACATTTAAGAAAGATTGACAAAGCATGTTCTCGTTAGGTTACCTATATTTTGTGATAGAATATTAAATTATGCCTCCTAGGTTTGTTAACAGTTAAATTTAGTTATGCTTCTGTGCACTTTTAAAATATATAAAGTTTAAAAAAACTGAGTAACATTTTTAGTTATAAGGCGTAGAGATTCAAAATGGGCGAGAAAAGCTTTTTTTTAATAAAAGGAAAAAGGACTTAATATAAGGCAGTTTTTAACAATGTAGAAGTAATGCGCATATTTAATTCCAGCAGATAAGCCATTCGAACAGGTATTTGATATTATTGGACATTTAGTTCGTTTTTTTTCCTTCAGTAAAAAGGGAACACATTCATTTACATTCCAAGCTATTAGGTAAAGGAGACTATTTTATCATACAGGCTTTCATCTGATGTTTTTGCTTAAAGATCTGATGTGCTATAATTCCATGAATTAACAATAATAAAGATTATCATTCTGGACCTAAAGACTTTTGATATATTTCCAAAACCAATATTAATTTCAGGAAGCATTGATAAGTTGATGCTATAATTAATCTAATTTTGTATAGTTTTTGTAAATAAATTTAACATCCTGCCATAATTATGGATGCTTTTTTGCCCCATCACTAATTGTACTTGTTTGATACCAAAATGAATTTAGGTTGAGATGCTCTTAACTTAAAATAAATTAATTTTTTTTCTAAAATATAAATCTGTAACTGTTGTTTTTATATTTGCTAACAGATATAGTATATTTTATATATAAACCATGCTCTAGTGTCATATGAGGATTTTCCTTATACATGAAACTTACAGGGATTGTATTTTATTAGCTGGTTTAATTATATGCAAATTTTAGAGGGTTTCTTATGGAAATAGATAGTATTTATGAAACACTAGATTTGCAGTTACAAATTCATCTTCTTTAAATAAATTCATTATTTATTTAAATAGTTACAAATTCATTATTCTTTAATTCTGTCTTTTTTTTTTTTTTTTACCTGAGTCTAATGAAGCACAGAGGCCTATATAATTTGAAATACTCCTCTTAGGCTGATAAACATGGATATGATTAAAATTGTTCTCACAGTCACTGCTTCAAGATGAAAAAGTTACTTTTCCTATTTCAACTTTAAAAGAATAATAACAAAGTAGAGGAATAAACTTTATTGATGCTCGCTAATTATAAAATGCAGTAAATGACATTTGCAGTAAATAGAAAAAGGTCTGAGTACTTTGTAGCTGATTAAAGTTACCACCTTCATGAAGCATTGTGTATCTGCTCTATTCAGTGTACAGAATGGCTTAGGGGACTTTGGGCTAGAGCGGGTGTGTGTGAGGTAGAATGAGCTGAACAAATTAGAGGCTACTTAGACTCCTGCCTTGTAATATCTACTCTGTCTTTTTATAATGTTGAGAGATTGAGAGCTTTTTGAAAATGAATGGCTTTAGATAGTAGGAATAAGGTTATTTTAGAAATGTCTACTTAGACTTTACTTAATGGGAGTATATCATATATTGATCTGTTATTTAAATCATCAGTTCATAGGTATTTATTGACTACCTCTAAGCTGTTTAGTCTTGTTCAGAATCTTAAACTGTTAAGGTATAGGAGTGTTATGGTGTAGATTTGGAATAGGCTGATGAATACAGGTGCAGGTGCTGGAGTTTCCGACACGGCTCAATGGTAATGAATCTGACTAGTGTTCATGATGATGTGGGTTCAGTCCCTGGCCTTGATCAGTGGGTTAAATATCTTGTGTTGCTGTGAGCTGTGGTATAGGTCGCGGTTGCGGCTTGGATTCTGCATTGCTGTGGCTGTGGTATAGGCTGGCAGCTGCAGCTGATTCCATCTCCAGCTTGGGAATTTCCATATGCTGCATGGCCCTTAAAAAAAGAAAAAAAAGGCAAAAAAAGATGCGAGTGCTACTTCATTTTATGCCTAGTTCCTTCTGTGTGCTAAAGTAAAGACAATTTTTAGGTGATATTTAATTAGTGATTAAGAAAAAAACTGACAACGTAATTTTCCATCCAAAGTCAGGTAATTCTGTTTTTTCCTTAGGAACTGACCGGTCTTCAATGATAGGTGGCAACTGATAATTATGGGTCCTCTGCATTAGACCTTGGCCCACTTTTTGATGCTCCTACTAATCCACACACTCAGATACATTCTAAAAACCTATCACTAGGTTATAAGTGTAATATACTAAGTATGGAAAATCTACTAACCTCAAATCCTTTTGCTGAATACCATCAATTCCTTAAAACTGTTGGTCAGTATACCTTTTCCGTACAAATCTTGTTCCCAAAATCTTTCAACAAATCGTTAGATCCTAGGGCATGATTAGCTTTCTGAATAAAGATGTTCTGAATCATTTGAACAGTAATACAAATGGAAATAGAATATGTATTTTTCAATGCCATTTTCTTTTTTCAGTTATAATTCCTTTTTTAATCACACCTACATAAAATATATACCATAACTTAAATTTTAAAGAACTGCTATAATAAAAAAAATACATAGCCAAATATCCAACACCTATCTTGAATAGAATTCTATGACATTTTCAAGGTAGATTAATAAGCAAGAGTGAACCCACAATTTAGGCAAAATATAATTGGTAGCCTAAAAGTTTTAAAATTTCTTAGTTCTATTTCATCATAGAAAGTAGGAAAAGAGAGTTTGTTTAGTTGTTTAGAAGTAAAAGACTAATATGCTTTAATTTTTTTTTTTTCTTTTTTAGGGCCACACCCAAGGCATGTGGAAGTTCCCAGGCTAGGGGTTGCATCAGAGCTACAGCTGCCAGCCTACACCACAGCTGATAGCAACTGGGATCCGAGCCGCATCTGTGACCTACACCACAACTCACAGCATCGCCGGATTCCTGACCTTCTGAGCGAGGCCAGGGATGGAACCCACATCCTCATGGATACTAGTCAGATTCATGTCTGCTGTGCCACAACGGGAACACCATATGCTTCAATTTAATGGATATTTTTACATTTTTTAATCTTCAAGTAGGCTTCCTTTTTAAAACAAAAAGTGCTAATGAACATATCAAGAACTCAATTTGCCATGAGTTGTGGTGTAGGTTGCAGATGCGGCTCAGATCTGGCGTTGCTGTGGTGGTGTAGGCCGGCGGCTACAGCTCTTGATTAGACCCCTAGCCTGGGAACTTCCATATGCCGAGGGCGTGGCCATAGAAAAAAAGATAAAAAAAAAAACCCCTCAATTTCCTTGATACTTAATCATTATTTTAAAATGAATTGTGGTAAAATGAAAAGAGGGTGAGAGTTAAGAACAGAGGGTTCTGGTTCTGCCCAATCCATCTGTGTAACTGGATAAGAAACTATAAAATGGGGGAAATGAATCATTAGCCAATAGATGATTTCTTTCTGCTGTAATGATATATCCTGTGATTCCAGAAGAGAACACCATAACATTTAGTAAACTTATGGAACTCGTTTGAGTTCAAGTATTTCTCATCATTTCTCTTCCCCTCCCTTTCCCTCTATTCAAAATGAAACAATCTAATTTTTCTTTGTTCTACACTGTTACTACATATGGACAGTTTGAGGGTTTTTTTTTTCTTTTGTACCTATTGGTCTTTATTGTTAGAATCACTTGTTAAGTATAGTTTCTAGAATTATTCACTTTGGCCCATAAACTTGGGTAATCTTTAATTTAATGCTTTATTTATTTCAAAATAATGGATATTTTTAAGCCAAAAATTTTTTTTCCAAGGCTTATAATGAAAAATAGTATTCTTCCCTATTCTTTTTATGCCACTTCTTGCTACAGAGAGGTAACCATTTTCAAATCTTTTAGCTCTTTTACAAATTTATCTTTGTATTTCTAAGTAACATGATTTTTTGCTATTCTTTGATATTTCAGTCTTAGATTTTATCTGTTCATCTATTTTGGAATATGAAGATTAAGCCCTATTCCTTCTTCCTCTTTCCTAAAAGTGTAGCTTCTTTCATCCTTCCAATACAGTGCAGTTACATCATGGGTTTTGGTTAAGTTAGCATTCAGTACTTATACTAATTTGACTATGTAAGTACTATTCACAACTAGGCTGTGAGGTATCTGTAATTATATTTACTTTTTTTTAAGAGTAAACTATTTGTATTTCATTCTACTCCTAGAAAAATGTGAACTCTATGAAGGTAAGGATTTTATTCTGGTTTTTTATTAATAAATTTTATTACATTTATAGGTGTACAACAATCATCACAACCAAATTTTATAGCATTTCCATCCCAAACCCTCAGTGCATCTCCCAACCCCCAGCCTGTCTCATTTGGAAACCATAAGTTTTTCAAAGTCTGTGAGTCAGTATCTGTTTTGCAAAGAAATTCATTGTGTCCCTTTTTTAGATTCCACATGTAAGTGATAGCATTTGATGTTGGTGTCTCACTGTATTTCCTTTTTTGTTCTAATTTTTGTTTTAAGCTTTTTGGAATTAATTTATAATGACCTCATTATTTCATTTGCTCAGTGTTCTCTGTAGTAGCTGTTAAATTATACCCTAACTCCCCCTCCCCCATCCCAGAAGCATCACCGTCTTCTCAGATACAAACACTTTATATAATCTACCTTCTTTTTTTTCTTTAAAGACATTCCTCCTGGAGCTCTCTGGATGCCAGTCTGGATTGGTTGCTTTTCATACTACCCATGCTGGATATCCCATTTCTTTTCTTTTTTTTTTTTGGAGAGGTTTTTTTTTTTTTGTCTTTTGGCCTTTCTAGGGGTGTAGTCGCAGCACATGGAGGTTCCCAGGCTAAGGGTCTAATCAGAGCTGTAGCCATCACCGGCCTACACCACAGCCACAGCAACATGGGAACCAAGCCACTGAGTGAGGCCAGGGATCTAACCCACAACCTCATGGTTCCTACTTGGATCTGTTAACCACTGAGCTACGACAGGTATCCCATTTCTTGAATCCTGTCATAAGTTTATTTCCCTCATTTTAGTGGTGTACCTCTTCCAACAGCTTCATGTGACAGAATGCATAAACAAATTGTTTTGATTCATTGGTGTGACTCAGCAATGCTCAGTTCTATCTATATACTCCACTGAAATGTGTGTTGACATCTAGACTGGAAATCATTGTCCTGAATTTTACAGAATTGCACTAGTGCCTTCCAGCTTCCACTGAAGTTATCGAGAGTTCATTTGTGTCCTGTTTCTCTTTGAAAGCTGTTAGGGTCTTATCTTTATTCCCAGTATTCTGAAATTTCCTGATGATGTGTTAGAGAATGAATCTTTTTTCATCTTTGAGTTAATTATTGATGGACTCTTTAAGGGGGAAATTCGTCATTCAGTTCTGGTAAGTTTTTAAATACTACTTCTTGGATAAGTTCCTTTCTTCTAATTTTTTCTAGTCGCTATTTCTAGAACACATTTTCTGAAGATGCGGATATCTAGACCTGAGTTTTAAATTTCTTATTTTTCACTCTCCCTTTTCTTTCTGCTTTCTCATGAATTTTCTCAACATTCTCTTCCAGTTCTTCCAATGATAATTTTTTTCCTATCATATTTTTAATATCCAAAAGATTTTCTTATTCTCTGAATATTCCCCTTTAAAAGTAGCAGTACGTTGTGTCTATAGGACAATGGCATCTTGGCGACCTCGCACATATTGTGGTATGCTGTGCAGGTAGACTTGAACCTCCTGGCTTAACTTTTGGTGCGACGCCCTGTGATCCTCCCAGGAACGGGGTCAGACAAGCAATCTTATGAGGAGCTGTCAAAAGAACATTTTCTCATCTCCCTTTTTTCCTTGAAGGAAGTTTCCTGTTTTTCAGAAGAATGTAGTTTTCCTAGCTGACTCCCTGTTTCCCTGGAGACCCGAGGCTTTCTATCTTGCCCCATTTAGGGCACAGCTGAAGGCTATAAAATCTCTTCGATGCAGCCTGGCAGACGCAGCCTGACGTTGGGGCTTCAGCACAAGTGTGTCAGTCCTACTGCGTCTGGTTCCTTTTACGGGTGTCACCCTACACAAAGGCCACGGGGACTTGACACCTTTGACTACTGTTTTTCTCACTGTGTAAGTAATAAGCTGCCAGAGCGCATTGTTTTTCTTTAATGGCTAAATCTGTCAGGCCTTGCTTAGCCCTCGCCTTGGCCTTGTGCTTGATAGTTTCGTGGATGTAACATTTTACCTCTCTGAGGATGTCAGTTTTAGCGGTTGATTTCAGTTTTTTTCTGCTTTTTGCCTTCTTGTTCCTTCAATTTAATTTTTTCTCTTGTTTTTTTTTTTTTTTTTGCTATCAGACGTTTTCTCAAATTTCCTTAAATCTGTGGTGATATTTAGCTGCTTTTGTAAGTAAGAGTAAGACTAAAAAACTAATTGGACTCTTTATGGATGAGGCTTGTTAATTGGTGGAGTTTGCTTTTCTTTGGGTTGGCTGAGGATAGCCACAGTACGTTCTAAGGGTTTTTACTGAACACCCCAGTTTCATTAGGCTAACCCTGGCTTGGTATGCCTGATTTCAGAATCTCATCCTTCTGCTTTCCCTGAGTCTTCTGTGGAGTCAGTGAATGAGTAGGTGCCTGTTTGTGAGACCAACTTTCATGTTTTCCCCTCTGCTCTGACTTTGGAGGAACCTGGGGCCTACATTACTGAGCAATTACTTGGGTTTGTGTGTAGAATCAAGTTGCTTCTGGGTTTCCTATAGGCCTTAAGGTTGCAACCTTCTTCGCACGCTAAGTCAATCCCACTCATTTATTTGTGCTTCAGCTTCTGAAATTTTCTTGTTATTTTAACAGACTTTTGTGAACGAGCAGTGGCAAAGAACATTTTTAAGCAGTTGTTACTTGAATTTTTAACTTGTTCTTGCTTTTGTCAATTCTAAGTTGTTTTGTTTTTTAAGTTCATGTTTGATTACAAGTGGAAAGATGTGAGAGAGAGAGTGTAGACAAGGATGAGGGCAGATTAGAACTGGTGATACCTGAGGCTGGTTTATGTAGGCGACCACATGTTTTTCTTCTTTCACTTGTGACTTTTACTATGCGTTGGTATTAGTCATTGTATTGATATTTTCAAATACACCTGGGCTCTTATATAACTTCACATTCTTTTTAATTTTACAAACATTGACTTGAATTATTGTAGGACTTGTTCTTTTTGCTCTTGCTTTGATTTCCTTCTGGATTTCCTGTTATTTGCCATGTGTCTTTGCCTATCTTCATTACACATCAATTTCTTATGAATCTTTTCTATCTTCATTTTGAGTTTAACTTTTTTTTCACCTATTTCTCCTAAGGCGTTATCTGTTGTGTTTATTCACTCCTCTGTTCCTTCTAGTTTCGTTCTCATTTCTGGAATGTTTTTTTTCTTTCATGTCTATTATTATTCCTTGAATTCTGTCCTTCATATCTAATTCTGATTCATATTTTGTTCTTTTATGGGCTTGTATTGTTTTCTTAATGACTTTAATCTCATTTTAGAATATAAAGTAATAATTTTGATCTGTTCTGTAGGTCTGTCTTTCTGGTGTACTTTCAGTGTCTGGGGGGATATTATTCTGTTCCTTATTCTCTCTCTATTATAGCACAGGATTTGACCCTGATAATTTGGTTTCTCATTTTTATGGAGATTTTTCTGAACTTTTAAAAGGAATTTAGTTCAGATTAGTTTTTCTACCTTCATGCTCCCTTGTCAGTTTTTTGTTCTGTAATGTTCAAAATATGGTGCCTTGCTTTCAAAGCTTTCCCAGCTTTTTTTCCCTTGCCCACGTTTCCCTGAATTTCTCTTTCCATCTGTTGATTTTCTCCATCCTGATCAGTTTCGATTACACAACCAGGTGATTCTCCTTAGTGGCACTTTATCCTGCAGGAGAGCCCTGGTTGGTCTGTTACGTGAGTGCTTAGAGTCTAGACAGCTCCAGCTCCTTTGACTCACTATTACCCTTCAGCTGCTGTTATTAGAGGGAAAACCCCTCTCAGCTTCAGTTGCTGTCTCAAATTGCCTCACCTGATTTCTCCTTATTTTGACCGTCTCCTATTATCAGGTCTATTTGATGCCCAGCTGACTTTTGTTTTCTCCTATAGAAGTGCTGATAGTATGGTCTTAATGACTTGTTAGCGGTTTGTTCTACATGCTTATATTTTGAGGTTGTGCCATATCTATACTTAGTCTTTTTGCACATGGCTTTTGGTTTTTCTTTTCATTGCGCTGCCTGGTTTTATGTAGATTCAAAAACTCTTGCTTTTGCTACCGCTATCCTCTCAGGATACTCCCCTGTTTTCATTTTAAAATAGATATTCAGTCTTCACTGTATAGAAATAAAAAATATATTTTATATCAAGAAGACCTGATATATATTTATATAGAATATCATACTGAGGAGTTCCCATCATAGCTCAGTAGTTAACGAATCCAAATAGGAACAGTGAGGTTGTGGGTTCGATCCCTGGCCTTGCTCAGTGGGTTAAGGATCCAGTGAGCTGTGGTGTAGGTTGCAGATGCGGCTCTGAACCTTCGTTGCTGTGGCTTTGGCGTAGGCCAGCAGATACTGCTCCAAAATTCAACCCCTAGCCTGGGAACCTCCATATGCTGTGAGTGTGGCCCTAGAAAAGGCAAAAAGACAAAAAAAAAATACTGAATTATTTTAAAGTTTTCTTAAAATTATTTTGTTAATTTTGACTAGTCTTTTCTAAAGATTTTACTTTTTTTTAAATTTTAAAACCAAACCAAAACTTGTTTGTTATCTTCTTTGGTAGAAGTATTTGTTAGCTTAAATGTAATACAAATTAGCATTGTTTGTTACTAGCAAAGGAATTAGCTTTATTAGGTATATTCTTATGATAGTTATTGTCAGTTGAAAAATTTATTTGCTCTGTTAAGACTAAAAGTCATTTATAAAAATAATGACATATAATGACATTATAGATTCAGAGAACCAATATCTTAATATCTTAAATATTTTTGTAAGAATATTGAACTCACTGTGTGACTTTCAAAGGATAAATCATTTTTTCTTTGAATAATTTGTATTTATTCATTTTTCTTCTGTTTTAGTATATCTTCTCTGCCTGGAACATATTTTCTTGGAGTCTCAAAGAGAGCAACAAGTTTTGGTAACTGAATTTTTTCTTCTAAATACATTTGGTATAGGATTTTTAATAAGATTTATCTTTAGCATGATATTTTAAATTACCACATTAATGAAAAATTGGTATTATTGTATGTTTGTCCATCTATTATAACATGGACACAAAAAAACTCCCTGCCTGAAAAAAATTCATAAAATATTAGCACCATTATTATATAAAGTTTTTTTTCACTGTTTTTTAGTTTAAAAGATAGGTCGATAGCTATAAAACAATGTTGCAGTATGCAATATTTGTGTAATAGCTTATTTGTGGAATTTTTCTATTAGTAAACATGGAAGAAGAGAAGAAAATATATCAAGAACACTATGATATCAAATTAAAATCTGATTATACCTTTGGCTTATTCACAGTTACATAAATTTCCATGTTTATGTCTACATCAAATATGCAGTATGTAAAAAAAAATGTTTATTATGTTAATCTTATTTACAACCAAATTTAGGGTTTAAAAAACTGCATTTTTAAAATCCGGTTTCATGTTTTATATGTTCTTTCCATTAACATTTATGTGCATAAATGGAATACTTATGCATTCTGCAAAAAGATTTTTGCTGCACACTAGTTACTCAGACTTATGCTGTAGTCACTGAGAAAGAAACAAAGATGATAAATGTAAATAATGTATGTTCATGAAACTGTGGAGGGCAAGTAATTGTATATGTATGTATGTATGTATTTATTTATTTTTTCTTTCTTATTAAGACTGCACCCATGGAAGTTCCCAGGCCAGGAGTCAAACTGGAGCTGCAACAGCAGCCCTATGCCACAGCCACAGCAATGCCAGATCTGAGCTGCTTCTGTGACCTACACTGCAGCTTGTGGCAACATTGGATCCTTAACCCACCTAGCGAGGCCAGGGATCAAGGCTGCATCCTCATGGACACTATGTCGGGTTCTTAACCCACTGAGCCACAATGGGAGCTACTATTTTTATTTTCATTTTCACTTCTTAAAATTTTATTGAAGTATAGTTAATTTACAGTGTTGTGATAATTCCTAATGTACATCAAAGTGATTCAGTTATACATATACACACATCCATTATTTTCCAGATTCTTTTCCCATACAAATTATCACAGAATATTGGGTAGAGTTCCCTGTGCTATAGCAGGTCCCCGTTGGCTGGTCATTCCATCTCTCTTTTTTAAAAATATATGTTCATACAATTGATTATTGTTTTCTAAATACATCTTAAGATTTTATCTTTTTCTACTTAATCTGTAGATTCTTTCAGAATTTAATGTGAATTTCAGCCTATGGTAAAAATAATTCTCATATAAATACTTACTGTTTTCTGTGTTGAGTAAATGTAATAAGTCCCTCCCAGTTACGGAACATGCTTATATCAATAAGTGACAACTATAAGAACTTGGTTTTCATATTTCCACCTATAGTTAATTAATGTTAATTGATTGTTTTTAAAAGGCTGTTAGTCTTTAGTGGAGCATAAACATTTTTGTTAGTAGATGTTTTTGGAGGTCAAAAAGGAACCTTTATTAGGTGCATTGATTTAGAATTCAGAAAATTTTAAATTGTAGTTCTTCCTCAAAACTATTTAAAAATTGTGAGTTGTCAATCTTAAGCACATTTTGTTGTGAATTAGTTTAAAATTAAGTGTCTTTATTAACTAGATATTATTGGAAAATAGAGTCTTGATTGGTAGGAAAATGAACTTTATATTTAGAGCATATGGAACTAGCAGATGGATAGGAGACCCAGGGTCCACATTAGCTTGGCTGGTGTGTCTGTTTTGAACCAGCCCTACTGACCAACAATTTTTTTTGCTTTTTTTTTTTAGGGCTGCACCTGGGGCATATGGAGGTTCCCAGGCTAGGGGTCTAATCGAAGCTACAGCTGCCAGCCTACACCAGAGCCACAGCAATGCCAGATCCGAGCCACATCTGCGACCTACACCATAGCTCATGGCAACGCCGGATTCTTAGCCCACTGAGTGAGGCCAGGGATGGTACCCTTAACCCTATGGTTCCTAGTCAGATTCGTTTCCACTGGGCCATGATGGGAACTCTCTGACCAACATTTTTAGTCAATCTTTTGTCTACTTCTCCTCCCTTTTTTCTTTCAGTTCGCTATTGACATTAACTCTTTCCATTGCTCTTTTGTCATTTTCTTGCTCTGCATGTCTGAATTTTCCTCTGTAATTGGTCATTATTTTGAGACTTTTAAAAAGAATTCTTTAGGAGTTCCCGTCGTGGCTCAGTGGTTAACAAATCTGACTAGGAACCATGAGGTTGCAGGTTCAATCCCTGGCCTTGCTCAGTGGGTTAAGGATCCGGCATTGCCGTGAGCTGTGGTGTAGGTTGCAGATGTGGGTCGGATCCTGCGGTGCTGTGGCTGTGTGAAGGCCGGCAGCTACAGCTCCTGTTAGACCCCTAGCCTGGGAACCTCCACATGCCGCAGGTGGTAACAAACCCGAATAGTATCCATGAGGACACAAGTTCGATCCCTGGCCTTGCTTAGTGGGTTAAAGATATGATGTTGCAGTGAGCTGTGGTGTTGGTTCCAGATGTGGCTCAGATCTGGCATTGCTGTGGCTGTGATTCAGCCTCTAGCCTGGGAACTTCCACATGCCACAGGTGTGGCCCTAAAAGGACAAAACAAAAAATACCCCCCCCACTTTATGTTGAGAAACCTATTTTTTTTTTAAAGCATACAGTGAGAATTTTATAGTCACAGAGAATCAGAGAAAACAAGAGTTTCTGATTGGGTAGGATATTAAAGATCAAGTTCAAAATACAAACAAATTGAATGTCTTTTTTTATATATCTGATTTTCAAAAAATTTTATTTTTGAATTAGTGTTTTACCATTATAAGAAAAAATTAAAGTTTTTGGCCATGCCACTTCCTTCCCCATTTTCCACAATGATTTCAAGTGCAAATGTCACTCAAATATTAGTTATCTTCCTCCTATCTTCTCCCACATCTTCAGTTTAAATTATCAAAAGTACATGAAAGTATGTGATTTTAGTTGAAAGGTTTTTCTTTTTTTTTAAAGAAAAGGTGTTTCCTAATTTTTCGTTTGTAACATTAAGGCTTTATCACAGATAACTTGGACAAAAGAGAAAAGTTTGTTTAAAGAGGAATCTCATTGTCCAAATATAATCTATTGGCTATTTTTGCCTTGTTCTCCAAAATTTAAAATGCATCTTTTGATCAAATTACAACGCACACACACAATACTCAGTATTAATCAAGAGTAAAGAGCTTCCTCAGTTTGTGACAGGATTATGTCCTGATAAATCCATTGTAATTTGGAAATACTGTAAACTGAAGGTGCATTTAATACTCCTACTGAACATCAGAGCTTAGCCAAGCTTACCTTAAGCATACTTAGAACAGTCACATTAGCCTACAGTTGGGCAAAATCATCTTGCACAAAACCTTTTTATAACTGAGTGTTGAATCTTATGTAATTTACTGAATACTGTACTGAAAGTAAAAAATGGAGTGGTCGTGTGGGTACAGAATGGCTGTAAAAGTACTAGTTGTTTACCCTCATGATAGTATGGCTGACTGGTAGCAGTGGATCCAACCAACGCTCAGCATCATGAGAGTATCGTTGTGAATATCACTAGCTCAGGAAAGGATCAGAGTTCAAGGTATGTTTCTACTGAGAATGTATATTGCTTTCACACAATCATAAAGCTGAAAAATCATAAGTCAAACCATCGTAAGTTAGAGACCATCTGTATACGGAATAAAAAAAATAAAAGGGAAACGATCTGGAGGAAAAAACATGTTTGTACAAATGCAAGCCATAGAGTTGATATCCTTAAGATATTAAGATCTAATACATATAATCAAGAAAGCACAAAGTGTCAGTGTGGTAGAATTGTGTGTTAGCTGTGGTTGCTGACTCTTCAAGCTTAGAGAATATCGGAGGGTGGGAGAAAGCACATAACATACAGTAGGGAAAAGTGACAGCTCTCAGTGGAAGAAGTCAGAGAGTTCTGCTTAGTCCTTGGAGACTAATTCAAGGGCAAATGGTTTCATACTCAGGAGGTTTTGTTTGCTCTAAGTATCGCACCACAATATAATAATTGATGTTTCTAATGATGAATTGGAGTCTGTAGGAAATGGAATACATATGGAATTGTTTGCAAATTTAAGTTTGGTTGTAAAAATGTGTAAAAAGAAGATGTTTTTATGTAAGAAGACTATAAATACAAGCAGCTTCTTTTTTTGATTGATTGTGAGGCATTATCTTTAGGCAACTATTTGAAAACACCCTGCTATATTCACTTATATCTGCTTGAGTCCTAGTTGCAGTCAAACTCTTTTAAGTTTGTCAGAATATATATACTATCTGTTCAGTAAAACAACAGAATAAAGAAAATGGACTTGTGTACTCCTTGGAAGGTGGCCATTTAATGTCATTTGAAGCACAAGATGCATTTATCACTGAAAGCTGAAATTAGAGCCAGAACTACTGGGCTGTGTTTGACACTTTAAAGGTATAAACTCAATGAAGAACATAATTAGGGATAACACAGGCTTTTATGCTTGGCAGGGGTGGGCGGTGCATTTACTTAACATATAGTACTTAATATTACTCTCTTGACAGATTCTCCAAGTATCATTTTTTTCCATAGCAACATGTGCCCACATATGTTTGGTACTTAATATGAACAAGACATTTTGAAAATGTTTGATTGCAGTTAAATGTTAAGAAGCCTGCGGTATGGTCAAAGTGAAATATCATATACTCTTATGCAACAAGTATGAATATTATAACTTACCTTAAAGTTAGAAAATCAAGTCAAGAAATCAAACTTTTTATTTTATTTTATTTTATTTATTTATTTATTTATTTATTTATTTATTTATTTATTTATTGTCTTTTTGCCTTTATCTAGAGCCGCACCCGTGGCATATGGAGATTCCCAGGCTAGGGGTCTAACAGGAGCTGTAGCTGCCGGCCTTCGCCACAGCCACAGCAACGCGGGATCCGAGCCACGTCTGCAACCTACACCACAGCTCACAGCAATGCCAGATCCTTAACCCACTGAGCAAGGCCAGGGATCGAACCCGCAACCTCATGGTTCTTAGTCGGATTTGTTAACCACTGAGCCATGAAGGGAACTCCGAAATCATACTTTTTATTAACTGTGAGTTTGCTATCTCCAGCTTCCTCACAATTCAGTGTAGTGTTGCAATGAACACTTTCTCTGAGTGCCTTATTTAAAAAATGTTTGTGTTTGTATTATCTTGAAAAGAAAGAGAGCTTCCAAATTAGACTTCCATATTCAGTCCCTCTAAACATTTAAATTTAACTAGTCAAAAATAATGAAAAAGTCTTTCCTTTGTTGTAGAATGTTTAATAAATAATGCCTAAGTAAAATAGTAGAAACACACAAATTTAAAATGTTCTTTTAATGTTTTAAATTTTGTCATCTTTTTTTTTTTTTTGGATTTCCCGTCGTGGCGCAGTGGTTAGCGAATCCGACTAGGAACCATGAGGTTGCAGGTTCAGTCCCTGGCCTTGCTCAGTGGGTTAACGATCCGGCGTTGCCGTGAGCTGTGGTGTAGGTCGCAGACGCGGCTCGGTTCCTGCGTTGCTGTGGCTGCGGCACAGGCCAGTGGCTACAGCTCCGATTAGACCCCTAGCCTGGGAACCTCCACATGCCACGGGTGCGGCCATAAAATGACAAAAGGCAAAAAAAAATAGAAAATAAAAAATAAATTTTGTCATCTTTTTAAAGATAGGGATAGGGACGAAAAGAGAATTTTAGATTTTTATATTTAATTGAACTAATAGCATATGCTGACACATAAATAAATAATGGCAGTCCAAAGTGACTAAATTTCCACAAGCAGTGATTCATCTCCTTTCATTGCCATCAAGCTAAGAGACAGCTGCTTTTTGTCAGCTTATGGGAAAAATATTTGATAGTATAACAGTTCTGCTTCTATACCTGCAATAGAAGCTTCTTCTATAGTAGTTGCATTTTAAAATATTTAAATACAATAATTAAGTCCACATTTGGTTGTTCATTTACGTAAAACTTTGGAATGCTACAATTGCTCAGTCTTTGTGGTGAGTTGCAATATTCTGATGGGATCATTCCCTCAATTTTTTTTCTTTGATGCATTTCTTAGAAATGTGTTACTTAATTTCCTAATATTGGGAGATTTTCTAAAACTTTCAGTACTGATTTTTAACTTAATTCTATTGTGGTTATAGGACATATTTTGTATGACTTGGATCCTTTGAAATTTATTGAGATTTGTAGCATGTCCTAAAATAGGGTCTATGTTGTTAAGTATTCCTTATCCACTTAAAAAAAATGCATATTCTACTGTTTTCTGGTGGAATGTTATATAAATGTCACTAAGGTGAGGTGAGTTAATGATATTCTTCAAATATTCTATATTTGTACTGATTTTCTGTCTGTATTTCTTTACTTATTGAGAGAGAGGGTATATTAGTTTTCTATTGCTTTATGACAAATTGCTACAAATTAGGCTTGAGGCAGCACACATTTATTATCTCACAGTTTCTATGAGTCAGGAACCTGGAGCTGGCTTAGCTGTATCCTGCACTCAGGGTCTCAGAAGACTGCAGTGAAGGTATCAGCAAGGGCTGGGGTCTCCTCTGAACTTTGGCGGCTTCTTCCAAACTCATGTGGTTGCTGGCAAAATTAACTGCCTTGCAGCTTTAGAACTCATAACAGCCTGTTTGTTTCACTGCCAATAGGATAGAGTCTCTGACTTCTTCCATCTCTTATTGCTAGACACTACTTTAAAGAGCCTATCTAATTAGGTCAGATTCACCAAAGACAATTCTCTTGTAATTAACTCAAAGTCAACTAATAAGTGACCATAACTATAGCTACAAAATCCCTTCACTTTTGCCATATAAACTTACTTAATCATAGGGGTGAAATTACATCATATTTACTAGGGATTATACATACAGGGCATGTATAGCAATGGGGTGAGAATGCTAGGGGTGTTTTTAGAATTCTGCTGAATCTCCAACAATAATTATGGATTTGTCTATTTCTCCTTGTAATGCTGTCATTTTTGCTTCAAGTATGTTGAAGCTTTGTTATTAGGTGCATAAATATTTAAGATTATTATATCCTGTTTTAAAAATGATCCCTTTATCATTATGGAATAACATTATTATCCCTGGTAATGTTGTTTGCTCCAAAATTTATTTTTGTATTAGTATTATAACTACTTTCTACTTTCTTTTGATTAGTGTTTGCATGGTATATCTTATCTACCTTTTAATCTGTTTGTGTCTTTAAATTTAAATTGTTTTTTTTTTTTTTTTTTGGCCTTTTGTCTTTTTATGGCCGCGGGTTTATGGCCGCACCCGCAGCATGTGGAGGTTCCCAGGCTAGGGGTCTAATCGGAGCTGTGGCCACTGGCCTGCGCCGCAGCCACAGCAACGCAGGATCCGAGCCGCGTCTGCAACCTACACCACAGCTCACGGCAACGCTGGATCGTTAACCCGCTGAGCAAGGGCAGGGATCGAACCCGCAACCTCATGGTTCCTAGTCGGATTCGTTAGCCACTGCGCCACGACGGGAACTCCTAAATTTAAATTGTGATTCTTATAGGCAGTGTATGGTTTGGTCTTTTTTTTTTTCTCTTAATGGATTTTATTTGGTTTGGTCTTAATTTTTATCCAATATTATAGTCTCTGCCTTTTATGTATTTTTTTAAAATTACAATTTATTTTCTATTTGTAGTATTAGTACATAGTGTATCATTTGTAACACTATCTCTCACCTTTTAGATACCTTCCACAATATATTTCTTTTATTTTGACAGTTTTGTTGATATATAATTCACATACCATAGTTTACCCTTTTAAAGAGTACAGTTCAGAGATTTTTACAGAGATATGCATCGATCAACACTAATTCTAGAATATTTCATCACTCCCCAAGAAACTTCATACCTATTAGCAGTCACTCCCCATGTCCACTTTCTCCCAGTCCCCAGTAAACACTAATATACCTTCTCTGTATAGATTTGCCTATTCTGGACATATCATATAAATGTAATCTTACAATAGGTGGCTTTTTATATCTGGCTTCCTTGTTTCAAGGTCCATCCATACTGTAGCAAATGTCAGTACTGCATTCCTTTTTATGGCTAGTTTTCCAGTGTATCGGTATATCATATATTCATTAGTTGGTTGACTATTGGGTTATTTCCACTTTTTGGCTATTATGAATAATGCTGCTACAAACATTCATATACAAATTCTTCCATGGACAAATGTTTTTATTTCCCTTGGATATATACCTAGGAGTGGAATTACTAGGTCATATAGTAACTCTATGTTTAACTTTTTGAGGAACTTGTAAACATTTTTCCAAATGACTGCACCATTTGACTTTCCTATCAGCAATGTATTAGGTTTTCCAGTTTCCTTGCCAATGCTTGTTATTGTCTTTTTTTTCTTCTAGTATTTTAAAACCATTGCTTCACTGTGGTTGCATTTGCTTGTTTCCAGTGAGAGATCTCCTGTCATTGTTATTCCTCTGTGTTTAACATGTCTTTCTCTGACTTCTTTTGCAGTTTTCTTTATTACTACTTTTGAGCAATCTGATTACAATGTGGCTTTGTATAATTTTCTTCAATTTTTTGTGCTTGAGGTTCATTGGTATTCTGGATATGTGAGTTTATTATTTTTATCAAATCTGGAAAATTTTCAACCATTATTACTTCAAATAATTTTTACTGTCCCCTTCTTTTGGGGATTCCAATTACACATATATAGTGAAATTTAAGCATTTATCATAGTTCACTAATGCTCTTTTTATTTATTTATTTTGGCTACACCCATGGCCTGTGGAAGTTCTTGGATTAAGGATTGAACCCACACCGCAGAAGTGACCCTAGGTGCTGGAGTGACAATGCCAGATCTTTAGTCCACTGTGCCACAAGAGAACTCTTTCTGTTAAAAAAATTCTCTCTTCTCTTTACCTTTCAAATTCACCAATCTTTTATTCTGTAACATCCAACCTGCTGTTTATCTCATTTAATAAATTTCTCACATTTTACATTGTATTTTTTAAACGATTTTTATTTTTTCCATTATAATTGGTTTACAGTGTTCTGTCAATTTCTACTGTACAGCAAAGTGACCCAGTCACACAAATATATACATTCTTTTTCTCACATTATCCTCCATCATTATGTAGTGATTTTCTGTTTAAGAAGTTTGATTTGCATCTTTTTATATTTTTCATATCTTTGCTTAAAATTTTGAACATATAGAAAATAGTTATAATAACTCTTTAAAAGTCCTTGTCTACTTATTCTGTGTCAGTTTTTCTTTTCAACTGATGAATTTTTCTTCTAGTGATTGGTCATATTTTGTAGTTCCTGTATCAGGCCTGGCACTTTTTGATTGAATCCCAGACAATGTGACTTTTACTTTGATGGGTCCTGGATATTTTTATTCATATAAATAGTCTTGAGCCTTTTCACTGTGACACAGTTAAGTTACTTGTAAACAGTTTGATCCTTTCCATTCTCGTTTTTAAGGTTTGTTAGGCCCAACAGAAATATTCTTATTCTAGGTGTAATTAATCCCCATTACTAAAGAAGAGCCCTCTGAATTCTTAACGTAATGCCATGTGAGTTGTGAGGTTTTGGAGTGTGGCTGTTGTGAATGGGCGCTGCTCCTAGCTTTGTGTGAATGCTGGGCACTGTTACCTCCTGTCCTTAAGGCGGTTCTTCTTATGGCCTTGATATCTGCATTCCCTGTTCAGCTTCAGCTGCATACTTGAGACCTCTGTGCTTCTCCAGAGTTCTTTCTGTGCTGCTCTATTATCTCTGGTTTGGAATTGCACATCAGGGTTTGTTTGACTTCTGTTCTTTAGGGTGTTTCTGTACTCTTTTTTTAAGATTAAAAAAAAAACTTATTGGAATATAGTTGACTTACAAAGTTGTGTTAATTTCAGGCATACAGCAAAATAAATCAATTATACATATACATATATACATTCCTTTTCAGATTCTTTTCCCATACACATTATCACACAGTACGGAGTAAATTTCCCTGTGTTCTATGTACTCTCTCTTTTTTAAAAGTTTTATTGAAATATAGTTGATTTACAAGGTTGTGGTAATTTCTGCTGTACAACACAGTGATTCAGTCATACACATATACATATCCATTCTCTCTCAGATTCTTTTCCCACATAGATTATCACAGAATATTGAGTAGAGTTCTCTGTGTTATGTAGCAGGTCCCTTTTGGTCAGTCATTCCATACACCTCAGTGTGCATATCTGGGAACAGCATGTATTCTATGTACTCTTAATAAATCTGGATTTATCACACTCTCTTCAGGAGATCTTAAGCCTTTTTTCTCCACCTCTCTTTCCCCCCAGTTTCCTGTATTTCCTTCCTCTACTTTGCAAAGACCTATTTAGCTTAAATGACATATGGTCTGATTCTGGAGACATACTCATTTGTGTTTCATAGAAGTAGAGAAGCAAAACATAGATTTGTTTAATCCGTGTTTTATTATTATGCAAGACGATATTTGCCTATGTAAGAGTATTAGTGAAACTGTCAACTGGTAGTTATTTGTGTCATCCTCATTTCCTTTAGCAGTGTGAGTTACGAAATCTTTCCCCTTTTAAATATTTTCTTAAAAGGAGATAGTTAATACTCCTAGTAAATTAAAAAAAAATTTAAAGTCTCCTTCATTTTCAGTGAAATAACTGTATTGTCATCTGTTTTTCTTAATATTGTAAGTAATGAATTTTAAAGCTAGTTGAAGTGATGGTAACTTCAGGTCTTTATTAAAGTGGCAAAGAAGAATTATTGCAGAATAAATGTACAATTCTATGACTTTTCTGATTGTAAAATGTTTATTTGTATAATGTTTAAATAATATAAAAGCAGATGGTTAATAACTTCTATCTGCAGCTATAAAAATCAGTTTGTTTTAAATTTTTTCTAATCAAATGGACATGTAGGAAGTTTGTTGCTATCTTTCCACTGAGAACAAATTAAAAATAGTATCAAAATATTCAGAAACAATTTCTCAGTCATGGAACATGGTTTCTTATTTTGCATCTCACGATACATTTCCGTTCTTGTTAGAAATGCTGACGTATTGGGAGTTCCCGTCGTGGTGAGGCAGAAAAGACTAGTGTCCATGAGGATAAGGGTTCAATCCCTTGTCCTTGCTCAGTAGGTTAAGGATATGGCATTGCTGTGAGCTGATGTGGCAGACACAGCTCAGATCCCCCGTGGGTGGCTGTGGCTGGTAGTGGTAGGTCAGGCTGGCAGCTGTAGCTCCAGTTTAACCCCTAGCCTGGAAACTTCAATGTGCCATGGGTGTGGCCCTAAAAAGCCAAAAAAAAAAAAAAAAAGGAAATGCTGCAGTATTGAAATACTTCAGTAAAAAGGGGGTTGACTTTCCTTTTATTCAGGAATAGGTTTTTGGCAGATCATTGAGTCAGCAGTTATTTTGACTCTTGCTGAAAGAGATAAAGTTCCTAAGAATGTATTATATATGTGTTTTGCCACTGAGTGAGCAAGAAAAATACATACCCATCAGTGCTGACTGGTTGGTAATTTCTGAAACATGATGCTACCGTCCTCATAAATAACAGAGTAACAGAATCATGGAGAACTTGGCAGAGATCAATCTCTAGATGGATGAGTTAGTCTATAAGCAAATAGCTACTCAACTTCTTTTGACTTTTAAGAATGCTCTATGGGTTTTCTAATCCAGACCCTTGGATTTCAGTGAGTCCCTGGAGATCACAAAGTTTTTGCAGACTAAAAAAAACTAACAGGTCAGCAACTGAACATTGGCATGTGGAGGTACATTGTGATTTCAGCAGGAGACACCCCTGTGCTTCTTCTAGAAATACTGCTCCTTAACTTGCTATCATGGAAATTTAGCATGACTGTTTAGTGAGTTGAATTTGACCCTGATGATTTGGGATGAGAAGGTATATATTGTAGCAGTGATCTGTGAAAACCTGCAAATAAAATAATGATGTGGCCTGGTGGTTTTATTTTTGGCACATTTATGAGGCTGGGTTCTGCACTGCCTTTATGAGTGTGTGTGTGTGTGTGTGTGTGTGTGTGTATTTGTGTATGTGTCCATTACCTTGTATAAAAGCATAACTTTGGTAGCCAAAAAACATTTCCTGCCCTTGCCTTCTTTCTCTAGTAACTGTGCCACAGGGACTATAAACTTGTAAGTTGTTTGATAGGTATGTTGCCTAATAACCCGTTTCCCTGTTTGGAACCTGGCAACGTTCCCTGGCTCTATAAATGAACAAAGAGATGATCTAAAAGCAAGTGAATATGATGTGAACTTTCAAGTGAGATATGAACCCAAGCAATCCTTTACGCCTCTCTGCAGGTGAGGAGTGAGGAGGGAGGCAGTGCCTGGAAATGGTCCCTAAGGTGCCATCAGCTAGTATCTGACACTTTGGCAGGTGGAGGCAGTCAGGGCTGTTAGAAGTTTGAAAACAGAGTTTAAAAAATTGTGTCATGTTTTTAATAGTCTTCATGCAGTGTTTGCCTCACACTGATTTTTATTGACTTTTTACATTTGGACAAACTGAGGTGTTTTTAAAAAATATTTGTTTCCGTATGTCACTTAGTAGGGACAAAACTACTGTATGGGGAATGTTACCTAATTTGGAATGGATGGCCTTAGACAGGGTTGTGAAATAAGCCAAGTGCCTTTCTGGCAACCCACTGCCTCTTTTGAAGTGTCCGTCCTGCTAATGGGATTTGTGCCATCAATGCTGCCTGGGCCCCAAGGAGGGAAGAAACCTCATCAAACAAAGACAGTGAGGACTTCATAAATTAACAATACCAAGAGCAGTGTCCTTTTAAGAGGGAATCCAGGGAAATGGCAATGATAGCAATAAAGGTAATGGTAATGATAAGTTACCTGTGTGTCAGGCACTGTGTCAGGTATTTTATATACATTGTCTTCCCTCATGAAAACAGTGGGAGGTGATTTTTCTCCCCATTTCTGAGAGGCGGTGCCCACAATAACCCAGGAAAATACAGAGACAAGGTTCATTTGTCTTATGCCAAAGCCAGGCTCTTTCCTTTGTGCTATCATTTTCCACTATGAATGGCTGATAACTGGAATATTGAACATCACAAGGGGACATAATTTTAGAACAGGTACTCCTCTTAACTTCTTTAAATTACAAAGAGACAGAGTTAATTCTGGAACCAAGGACTCTTTCACACACCAAATTTCTCCTGGCTCTGAGGCTCTGAATAAATTAAAATGTATGATGGAGCAGTGAGCCAAGAAAATAAACAAAGTGCCTTGATGATGACAGGCGGTTTTGTCTGCTCACTGAAATACTGCCCTGGGAAAGCATGGCGCCCATGGACGTCAACCACTTTGCCCCTGTTTATTCCTGAATGAACACCATTTGTGCCCTTCTGTGAATGTCAGGGGAAGCAACGTCTCCCTCCTTGAGTAGCTGCATGCAATGGGTAAGAGCATCATTAATCATTGATGGAGGCATTTTATGTTTTTAGCTGTGCTCTAATAACATAGAAGCCACTAATCGTAGATGGTGCATGAAAGAGTGCCAAGTAGGTGTGCTCCTTTAATTGGGAGGTAAAACAAGGGCAGGGAACTATACTGTATATACATCCCTTTTGCAGTCAGTTGTCTATTTTATGTGAGGGGTAGTAGGTTTCTCACATGTCCACTCCAAATGACAATAAGGCCTGCTCTGAGCTCTGTATTGGAAAGGACACTGAGAACCCTCCAGGAGGCCACCCTCTATTAATGATGTCTGCATGCAGGAGGGAGAATGTGCCATGAGTTTGCCACCTCTTGTTAAGGCATTAAAATGTATTCCAGGAAGACCCTCAAATACTGAGTAATTTTCTCGGAATATAACCTAACAGTAAGTCTGCTCTGGTGTCAGACTGCTTGGGTTCTAATCCTGGCTCTGCCACCTTTGTGACCTTTGGCCTCAAATTTCTCTGTGCCTCAGTTTCCTTGTTGATGAAATGGGGAGTAATAATATTTACCTCAAGGAGTTGTTAAAGTAAGTTAATACCTGTAAATTTCTTAGGACAGTTCCTGACACATTCTGAGTGTTCAATAAATGTTAATTATGATTAATTAAATGGTTTGAGTACCTATCATGTATAGGCACAGTCCGAGTTTTGTGCAATGCCCCTGATCTACCCTCCTGCCCAGTTTAAGCTTGCGTTTATTGAAACACTTGATTTTCACTTGATATCTATCATCCTTTCTAAGGATCAAGTGAATGAGACTTTCTCCAAACCAACCAATCCTGTTTCGGTCTAATACCAAAAGTTTGTAACAGGAAGGGGTCGTAGAGATCGTGGAATATACTTCCTTATTTTATCTGGTTGAAAAATCTGAAGCTCAGGAAGGTGGAAGGAACCTCCATTTTTTGTTACTTAGGTATTTATCCTATTTGCTAATGAAAGAATCGTGGGCTCTTATAGCAGAGTAGGGTTTATGTTTCTTTAATGTATCATATGAACTTGTTACATGCACAGTGATGCCTCTTTAGGAGATATTTAGGATAAAAGAGGAAAGTCGGGCAATGAAAAGGAATTAGACCTAGGAAGTCTTCTTATTTGCTTGTGTATCAATTGTAGATTTTTGGTTTGCAGTTACCCTGAAGTTTTGATATAGGAGTCTATATATAACTGAGATTGTATTAAGTTGTTGGTTTCTTAATTGCACGTGCTTCTCCAGTGACCTGCATTTGTGCTCTCTTCTCATGATTACTGTTTTTGGTAGCATAATTGTGCATGTGTGATTTAGTA
>PVHT021183526.1:7255769-7281682 GCA_004024745.2 Catagonus wagneri | reverse complement strand
GTTGGAAGTTTTTCCCTTTCATCACATTTAGTATATCATGCCACTCCCTTCTGGCCTGTAGGGTTTCAGCTGAAAAATCTGCTGATAACCTTATTGGGGTTCCCTTGTATGTCATTTGTTTCTTTTCCCTAGCTGCTTTCAATATTTTCTCTTTGTCTTTAATTTTGGTCATTTTGATTAATATGTGTCTGGGGGTGTTTCTCCTTGGGTTTATTTTACATGGTACTCGTTGCACTTCCTGGATTTGAGTGAATGGTTCCTTTCCCATATTAGGAAAGTTTTCAGCTATAATCTCCTCGAATATTTTTTCTGTCCCCTTCTCTCTCTCTTCTCCCTCTGGCACCCCTATAATACGGATATTGGTGCGTTTAACATTATCCCAGAGTTCTCTGAGACTCTGCTCATTTCCTTTCAATCTTTTATCTCTTTTCTCTTCTGCATTAGTGATTTCCACTAATCTGTCCTCCACCTCGCTGATCCGTTCTTCTGCCTCCTGTATTCTACTGTTGGCTGCTTCTAATGAATTTTTTATTTCAGTCATTGTATTTTGCATCTCTTGTTTAATTTTTACAGCTTGTATTTCTTTGCTCAGTGTTTCCTGTAAATTATCAATCCTTGCCTCCAGTCTATTTCCAAAGCCTTGCATCATCTTCAGCATCAATACTCCAAAGTCTCTTTCTGGGAGGCTGGTAATCTCCTCATCACTGAGCTGTTTTTCTAGGCTTTTCTCTTTCTGCCTTATCTGAGTTAGAGTTTTCTGTCTTTTCATTTTTGTAGGTTTTTGGTGTGGTGACCTTTGTGTCGACAATAGAGTTGTAGCCTCTCTTAGTTCAGGTGTTTGCCTCCCGTGTGGCTAAAGTTGGTATGGAGGGGGCTTGCTGTAGGCTTCCTGATGGGAGGGAGTGATGCCTGCTCACTGGTAGGTGGGGTTGATTCCTCTCCCTCTGATGGATGGGGCTTTGTCTGTGGATGCGATTGGAGGCTGGCTGTGTGCCTGAGGGGTCTTTAGGCAGCCTTTTTACTGATGGGTGGGGCTGAGATCCCACCTGAATTGTTGTTTGGCCTGGGACTTCTCAGAGCTGATGGGGGGGACCAGATTTTCCCAGTAATGGCCATCTCCAGAGAAATGCAGGCTGATGAATGTTCGCAAGAGCTTCACCTCCAATGCCCTTCCCCCACAACAAGGCACAGTGACCCCTGTTTTCCCAGGAGATCCTCCAGGAATTGCAGTCAGGTTCCACCCAGATTCCTCTGGAGACTGCTTTGCCCTGGGACCCAGTGCACGTGAAAGTCTGTGTGTGCCTTTCAAGAGTGGGGTCTCTGTTTCCCCCAGTCCTGTGGAGTTCCTGCACACAAGCCCCGCTGGCCTTCAATGCCAGATGCTCCGGGGGCTCTTTCTCCCTGTGCCCGCTCCCCAGGTGTGGGGATTTGACGTGAGGCTCAGAACTCTCAGTCCTGTAGCTGAGTCTCTGTGATGCAGTTCCTTTCCAGTCTGTGGGGCTTCCCACCCGGGAGGTATGGGGTTGCTTCTGTTGCGTAATCGCCCCTCCTACCTCTTGATGTGGTCTCTGCTGTGTCTTCTGGAGCAGAGTATCTTTTTTGGAAGTTTACAGTCCATTTGGTTGAAGGTTGCTCGGCATTTGGTTGTATTTTTGCTGTTATTTGGGAGAGAATTTGAGCTCCAATCCTTCTATTCTGCCATCTTTATCCAATCCTAGACCTAGGAAGTCTTGATATTTCAGCAGTAGAGTATGCATAGATGAGACAGGGCTCTTCTGAAAGGGATAAGCAGCAGGATGTCTTCAGCCCCCTGCAAAGAGAAGACATTAAGACATAGAACACTGTGGGCTTTCACACCTGTGCTGTGAAGCACCTGATGAAGGATGGGAGTTTTATATTCTGAACCCCTGACTCCTGATGCCAACTGTCCCCAAGACCCTGACTTATCATGTGCAACAAAATATGGAGCATGGGCATCTTAATAAAAGTGTGTGTGTGTGTGTGTGTGTGTGTGTGAGTGTGTGTGAAGCTATATTGCCTGTAATTAGATTGTTTCCAAACCTGAAAACGCAACCTGAAAACGCATAAGAGAACTAAAGTCCAAACAGTCACTTCAGCAATCCAGGAAGGAGATAGCAATTTACTGTTGACTTTGGCCAAGAATTCTTTATTCTAGCAGCTGGGCAGAGGACAGTTTGCCTAAGATGTGTTTTAACAGTCAAGAGCTAAAGACCATTATGTATGTGTATGAGAGAGAGAGGAAAAAACAATATTTGATTTGGGATATTTATTTGGAGAACTTTGAAGATCTGAAGTAGAGTAATCTAGCTGTAGAGAGAACTGAAGAATAAAGACCTAGAAATCTTTCTTTCTCTCTCTCTCTTCCCCTCTCTCCCTGTCTCTCCCCCTCTTCCCCTCTCTGCCTCTCCCTCACCCCCACCAAAGCTTTTCTGGAATCTGTGCATAAAGCATCACATCAGCTGCTCTTTTCCACTGATACTGGAACAAGAAAGAATCTGAGATTATATTAGCAGGCATTTAAGTAATGAATTAGGAACTTGCTGCATGATAGCACAGTTATTCCTGCCTGTAAGACCAGATGAAAAGCTTTAACTTTTTTAGGAACTTTTTCCCTTACCTTTTTTGAAAAGATTTGTTCTAGTGTGGTAGCTGTGTAGTCACATCTGGCTGCAAATCTTGGGTCGTCTGTGGTTCACTATAATAAATTTAGAAAAAGTTACTTAACATTGCCTAGTCTCAATTTTCCAAATTGTAAAGTGGAGTTAACAATACTCACCTGGAGGGGTCATTATATGATCTGAATGGGATAACATGAACAGTACCTGGTATATAGAAGCAGCTATATAAAAGTTCCTTACCTTGCCATCTTTTTGGAAGATGTATTTGAAGTAGTTGAAAAGAATGAACAAGATCATTGACTTGTCAAACCTAGATATGCTTTGAAATTACGAGGACTGTTTAAAAACTGCTTAACAACTGAATCAAAATCTCCAAAATGTAGCCTAGAAAACTGTAATTTTTGTAAAACTTCCAGATAAATCTGATGCCAAACTAAGTTGTAGATTGATGAACTGCATGAGCTCTTGAAATTCTTTGTATTTTATTATCACCCACCATTTAAAAGTCAATTTAGTTAGGTGACTATTACAAACCAGTATTAGGATCATTTATACTGAGTTTAGGAATACTTTTGATCATGGGCTGGGTTATAGAAGACATTTGAATTACCTTTTAATGTTTTGGGAGCCACACCTGCAGGATGTGGAAGTTCCCAGGTGAGGGATTTAATCTGCACCACAGCAGTGACCTGAGCCACAGCAAGACAACAGGAGATCCTTAACCCACTGAGCTACCAGGGAACTCCTAAATCACTTGGATCACATCTCACCTTCTGAAAGCCCTGAAATACTCTAATTCAAAATTTTACGTGATAGGAGTTCCTGCTGTGGCTCAGTGGGTTAAAAATCTGACTGTAGCAGCTTAGGTCACTGTGGAGGCTTGGGTTTGATCCCCAGCCGTCGCAGTGGGTTAAAGAATTTGGCATTGCCACACCTGTGGTGCAGGTCACAACTGCAGCTCAGATTTGATCCCTGGCCTAGGACATTCTATATGCCATGGGTGCAGCCATAAAATAAAATAAAAAAGAATTAGATGTAATAAAGTTTATTCCACAAATATTTAACACCTACTACATGCCAGACACCATGCTAAGTAGTTCTAATCAGTTAAATAGACAAAACTCGCTGCTTTGTGGAGCTTAAGAAAGTGTTTGTTGTTGTTGTTTTCTTTTTAGGGCTGCCTCCATGGCATGTGGAGGTTCCCAAGCTAGGGGCTGAACTGGAGCTGTAGCTGCTGGCCTACAGCACAGCCACAGCAATGTCAGACCTGAGCCACATCTGTAACCTACACTACAGCTCATGGCAATGCTGGATCCTTAACCCACTGAGCAAGGCAAAGGATCATAGCTGTGTCCTCATTGATGCTAGTTTGATTCATTTCTGCTGAGGACAGGAACTCCAAGGATCTTAATAAAGTTAAGCTTGTTTGTATGTTTTTAAGAACTGAGCAAATATGCCTTTGCTACAATTACAATTTGAAATTTAATAGATGACCCAACAGGCAGTTTATTACTATGCATATTGTACTTCATATTTCTCTCTTTCATGTTTTCTAATATTTTGTTATGAAAAATTTCGAATAAGTATCAACATTGTAAGAATTTACCAGTGAACACATATAACTCAGCATCTAGATTCTACTATTAACATTTCACTGTTCTTATTACATAGCTATCAATCCATCAACCCATCTTATTATTTGTGATGGACTTCAAAGTAAATTGAAGACATTGGTATACTTCCCTAAATACTTCAGATGCATATCATTAATGTTAGTATTTAATATTTTTTTACATTTTTCTTTTGATGTAAAATTGACAAATGCTCCATCTTAAGAGTACATTTGCTGGGGAAAAAAAAAGACAAAAAAAAATGGAGGTCTCATCGTGGCTCAGTAGTTAACGAATCTGACTAGGAACCATGAGGTTGCGGGTTCGATCCCTGGCCTTGCTCAGTGGGTTAAGGATCTGGCGTTGCCGTGAGCTGTGGTGTGGGTTGCAGACGCGGCTCGGATCCCGCATTGCTGTGGCTGTGTGAAGGCCGGCAGCTACAGCTCTGATTAGACCCCTAGCTTGGGAACCTCCATATGCCACGGGTGTGGCCCTAGATAAGGCCAAAAAAAAAAAAAAAAGGCCAAAAAAAATATATATGCTGAATTTCGACAAACATAGACACATATAAGCTCTCAAAACAGAGAACACAGAACGTTCTCTCATTCCCTTTACTAATGAATTCCCCCTTCAAACCCCAGAGGCAGTCCCTGTGCTGAATGCTTTCCACTGTAGATTAGTTTTGTATATTCTGGCATCATGAAAATGAAACCATACAACATACACTCTTTTGTGTAAGACTTCTTTCACTCTGTATAATATTTGTGAGATTTATCCATGTTCTTTCATGCATCAGTCATTTGTTCTTTTGTGTTGCTGGTTTCATTGTTTATCACTGTCTGTTTTTCTGTTGATGGACACTATGACTGTTTTTAGGTTTGGGCTACATGAATAGAGCTGCTGTAAAAATCCAAGTCTTTTTTGTGAATGTATTTTCATTTATATTAGGTAAAATATTTCTGTGTGGAACTGCTGGTCATGGGATATGTATAGGTTTCATTTTAGAAGAAAGTGCTAGACCTTTTCCCAGCATGGTTGTGTCATTCACCCTGCCACCAACAGCATTGCTTCATACGCTCTGACTCAGCTTCCAGTGACTGCTGATGTACCGATTCTTTGACTATAGCCGTTTGTTGGGTGTGTGTGTAATCCTGTCTTGTTGTAGTTTTAATTTTTTTTTTTTTTTGATAGCAAGTTACACTGAGAACTTTTTTCACATGCTTATTGACCATTCAGGTATATATATTTTTGATTCTTCAAATCCTTTGCCCATTTTGCTTTTTCTTTCTTTTTTTGTCTTTCTATTGTTGAGGTGCCATAGTTCTTGGTATATCCTGGATAGTAGTCCTTTGTTGAATACGTGTTTTGCCAATGTTTGCTCCAGGTCTGCGGATTGCCATTTCATTTTTCTTAATGCTGTCTTTTGATTAGCAAAAGTTTTAAATTTTGTTGAAGCCTGCTTTTGTTTTCTTTATGGTTATTGCTTCCTGCGACCTAAGAAATCTTGACTCACAAGTCATGAACACCATATTCTCCTATACTCTCTTATAAATGTCTTAGAGTTTTATCTTTTTTGTTTAGGATATTTATTTCATCTTTTCACTAGTTTTCACAATTTTTCAAGACTGGATCTCCTAAATTATGTAAAATAATATCCAGTTAAAATTTCTCTTATGTATAAACAAATAAATGAATCTTACTGTCATGGATGGGAAAACTTTTCCCTCTACCCCTTCTGGAGTTCTTATGGCTAGTCTAAAAATAAAATCAACGCAAAACAGATTAATAGGAGAAACAAGTTTTAATTTATGCACACAGAGGTCTCATAGAAATGAGACCTAAGAATGGCTAAGGCAGGCAGCTTTTTTACTTTTTAGGCAAATAAACAATACATTTTTTAAAAGAATTGAAGTATAGTTGATTTACAATATTGTTTTAGTTTCAGGTATTTTTTTTCAGATTATTTTCCTGTATATATCATTATAAGATATTGAGTATAGTTCCCTGTGCTATATAAAATCCTTGTTGCTTATCTACTTTACGTATAGTAGTGTGTATCTGTTAATCCCGTACTTCTAATGTATCCCTTTTCTCCTTCCTGTCCCCTTTAGTAACCATAAGATTATTTCCTATGTCTGTCTGTTTCTGTTTTGTAAATAAATTTATTTGTATTATTTTTTTAGATTCCATATATAAGAGATATCATATAATATTTATATTTTTCTGTCTGACTGACTTCATTTACTGTGATAATCTCTAGATCCATCCATGTTGCTGCCAGTGACAATATTGCATTCTTTTTTATGGCTGAATGTTATTCCACTGCATATATGTACCACATCTGCTTTATATATTCGTTTATTGATTCACACTTAGATTTCTTCCATGTCTTGGCTACTGTATATGGTGCTGCTATGAACATTGGGGTGCATGTTTCTTTTCAAATTAGAATTTTCATATTTTGTGGATATATGCCTTGGAGTGGGATTGCTAGATCAATCATATGGTAGCTCTATTGTTAGTTTTTTAAGGAACTTCCATACTCTTTTCCATAATGACTACACCAGTTTACATTCCCACCAACAGTGTAGGAATGTTCCCTTTTCACTACAATTTCTCCTTCATTTTTTATTTTGTAGACTTTTTGATGATGGCCATTCTGACCAGTGTGAGGTGATACCTCATAGTAGTTTTGATTTATAGCAATTCTCTAATTATTAGTGATGTTGAGCATCTATTCAGGTCTCCACTGGCCATCTTTGTATGTCTTATTTGTATGTCTTTATGTCTTCTTTTGAGAAATGTCGTTTAGGTCTTCTGACCATTTTTTGATTGAATTGTTTGTTTATTTTTAATATTGAGTTGCAGGAGATGTCAAAGAAAAAAGGAATTTGTGAAAAATTGACAGAACAAAGAAACTTAGGTTTGGGATGCTTAATTAGTGAAGAATCTAAACAGAATTTGGGCTTGGGGTAGTAAATTAAAGAAGTAAGAAGGTTTGTTTATAGAGGAGTCTTGGCCCCAATTCCCTGTCTCTGGTAATAAGGCTGTCCTACCTCCAGATGCAGAAAGTGTACCTTTCACACGAGAGATTTATTTCCTGCTTTCAGGGAGACAGAGGAGGGTCATTGTTTCCTTTTTGTGTCCGCTGATTCTCAAGCAACTTCAATTCAAAATAATCAATATGCCATTATTGCATATTTTGGGGTGCCCCCCCGAGCCCCAGCATTATGTTATAGGAAAACTATGACAATGTCTTCCAGAGAAAATATATGTAAATATGGAATTTTTAAAAAGATTAGACCGTCTTCTGTATTCATGCTTTGTTTTCAAGCATATAATTTAAGAATAATAAGGGATTCTGATTAAAGAGCAACCTTGACTTAAAGTGGTGTTTGAAATATACACTTGTTCAGTTAAAAGAAAATGAACCGTTTTGTGCATTTGTGAAGTAAAGGTGAGTGGCCTGGGCACCTGGGTAGTGCCCATGCTCTGTACTTCTGTTTGTTCATGTGGGATTTGGGAGGAAAGTAAAAGCAGAAACCACGTCCTCCTTGATTACTACTCAGGTTCCCAGTTGTCCTCACGGCCCGTTCTTTTCTGTCTCACACATTCAGATCCGATAGTCAGATGATGACTCTGGCCACCCTGCTTTAGGCAAAGAATGTCACTTGTGTTCCTTTACAAGGCCTGGCTCCCAGCTCTTACATGGTGGAGGAATATGACACTCTGATAAGTGAACAGATTGTCTGATATTCTGTCCAACAGAGGGCAGTGACTCATTTAATCTCTCACATAATGTTCACTCTGAAAATGCATTTTCTGAAACTCTCCACTTAAATAGCTGTGGATTAACTTCTAGTGAGGCCAGCATAGTAGAAACTAAGCAGAGCGTGTAACCCCAGACTGTTGGGCAGCCGAACATTGTCATGGTTTCTGCCTTAATTCACTGCATATTACTTCTTTTTAAATTTGCAGCCATATTTTAAACTTCACTTTTCAATGTATGGAAATGCTGAAAGCATTTGGCCATTTGTTCACCTTGTTTAAGCTGTACACCCAGGCAGGTTAAGACTATATTTTTTAAAGCAGAGTATATGTCTCTGAAAGATTAGACTAGTACTTCCAGAATGTTCTTCTGACCTAGACAAGCCACAGAAGGCTAGAGATAGTGTTTTTATGCAATCCAATAAGTTATAACATTCCATGTTATGATGCCTCCTCCAAAGTTTTTTTTTTTATAAACTTAAAAAGTTTCTAATATAAAGGTTGTATTATCAACAAATGCTAGTTTGGAAAAAACCAAATAGGATTTTGAAGATTACCTTTCTTTAACAAAGCCTTAAATTTTTATCTCCTTATCCATTCTTTCTCAAGACATTATGGTTTATTGTGTCTCCACAAGGTACCTTGCATGTGATTTACGCAGTGAATGGCCCTGCTTCTGGAGCAAGTTAATGATATAATATCCCCATTTATATTCAGAGCAGTCAACACTTTCTAGCTCTCAGAATAATAAAAGCACCTGCATTTAATATACATGGAAGACTGGGAAGGCAAATAGCAGATAAGGCACAATCAGGTAAGTGTAATCAGATAAAATATCACAATATTATAGTAGATCAGCATCTGGTAATGACTTGAATTTTGAAAGACTGACAAACAGCATGGCCTAAAGCAGCCAGGCATATCTCATTCAGAGCACCTCTTCCCAGAGCTGATTGCTCCTCTCATGTGTTTTCTGGCAGATTAAGCAGGTAAGGTTTCTTTTTTAACTCTTCTAGAACTGCATTGTGCCCCTGGAAAAACACTGGCAATGTTCCTTTTTGAGCCCAGATCAGAAACAAAAACAAATGACGTATCTAAAATAAAACCTGGCATCTCCCAGCAGTTATTTCAAGTTGATCCAAATCAATTTTATCTTAAAAAAATAAAGCTTGCAGTGATAGACATAGCTTTCATTTCCATCTCTGTACTTGCCTGCATGGCACTGTCATTTTATTCTTATTTTTTTTCTGAAGCAGAGGAAAACTTAGTTTATTAGAAACTGATTTTTTTTCTGAGAGCGTCTCCACTTTTGACCCTTGGCAGCAAGTGAGCCTAGATGTCTGTCCTGGCCTTGCACAAGCCAAATTTAACAGAACCATAAGGAGTATAATAGAAAGCTTCAGACTGGCAAAAGACAGAGCTGAACAAACCTGGTTTGTATGGTGGGATCTAGCAGTTTGCTTCTCCTTGAAGTTGCTCTTTTTTGGTGGCCAGTGATCTCTTTGATTAACTCCCTTCAGTTTACTGGGTACTACAGAGGCAAGAGGAAATGCAAGGCAGGGTGGGGATGGAGGTGGTGGGCAGAAGGACTGTTTAGCCTACAGTCTGCCCCAGTGATGGCCTTTCCAATGGAAGGATCAGGAAATGTGTTCACTCGTACCTGCTGCAATTGGAGTAAGACGCTATGTGTAGAAAATGGCATCAACTGCTTCACCTTCAGAGAAGGGCTGTATTCATTCTGTTGTTCCTCAGTTCTAATGCTTTTCTTGGCTTTTCTAAGGGTGTTAGCCCTGGGCACCGGCCAAGGCATGTCTCTTTAATTGAAATTTTCATAAATATGAGTATGAAGGAGATGAAAAATCTGTCCATTGTATTGAAAACAACTCTATTTTTATGTTTTTTTTTTTTTTTTGTCTTTTTGCCTTTTCTAGGGCTGCACTTGCGGCATATGGAAGTTCCCAGGCGAGGGGTCTAATCGGAGCTGTAGCCACCGGCCTTTGCCACAGTCACAGCAACGCAGGATCCAACCTGTGTCTGCAACCTACACTACAGCTCATGGCAACGCCAGATCCCCAACCCACTGAGCAAGGCCAGGGATCGAACCCACAACCTCATGGTTCCTAGTCGGATTCGTTAACCACTGAGCCACGACGGGAACTCCAGAAAACAACTCTATTTTTATGGAAACCACTCTTCCCAAAATGTCTCTGTCTCTTCACCTGATTTAGTCAGCCCAAACTGTAATAACAAAATGCTATAGACTGTGTGGCTTAAACAATAGAAATAAATTATCTTTCAATTCCAGAAGCTGGATGTCTGAGATCAGAGTGCCAGCATGGTTGAGATCTAGAGATGACTCCCTTCCTGGTGTGCAGACTGTGGCCATCTCCACATGTGCTCACCAACCTCTTTTTCGTGCATCCACATGGAGAGAAAGAGCAAACTTTTTGTGTCTCTTCTTATAAAGACATCAATCCCATCATGAGGGCCTCACCCTCATGACCTATCTAAACCTGTTTTCTTGGAAAATGCCCCATCCCAAAATACCAGCACTTTGGGGGTTAGGACTTCACCGAGTCAATCTGGAGAATACACTTCAGTTCATAGCATCATACAGTTGTCTTATTGTGGCATAGACCGAGCCACTGTGTGGCCAACAAGGCCAGCATGAAGAATATTATAATTTGGTCCACGATGGAGCAAATGTCAATTAACCAGAGCCCTTGATGGCCCTCTTTACCCCTCCTTTTTACACACAACCGCACATGCACTCACCCATCCTTCAAACCACTTTCCACTCTTAGGGAAAAGATCACAAGAGAAGGTGTTTGTGTCAAGAATGAATTGGGAAAGCCTTAACTTCAGGATGTTTATGGTGTCAGCGTTCTCTGGTATTGTGAACTGGAGACTGACACTTGCTGTATGCTTCTACACGGATTGAATCATGACCCTCTGCAGCTACCAACCCTCAACACCCTCTGAGTGTAGCTCAGGGTGGAGATCAGTAGTGAGGCACTCTGTGCTCTGGGAAAACTGGCAAAACAGGTTTTCAGATACTTAGATACTTTCAGGAGAAGATTTTATGAGCCCAATTCTTGCATTTCCTTGTATCTAGGAATGCACTCAAATCCTTCATGGTGACATCTGCTCCTTGTGACCAGTAGTAACGTTCATGAGACTACAGCAACCTTCTACAAAATTTTTGCTTGATTGGATGTACCTACCCCTTTACCAAAATCACATGTGTGCTGACCTTCTCTTCTGCCTCTTTGGAACGATTTTTCAGAGCTATCTGAAATGCTGCCTCCTGGGCTATAGTCCTCATTTTGTCCCCAAATAAAACTTAATTCTCAGCTTTTAGGTTGTGCATTTTTTTTAAGTTGATAGTATTTTCTATTACACTTTGTAGTAACATGAACTGATCACTTATTTCAGAATACCAAATGAACCCACTCAGGAGCTTCACTCACCCAAGAGTTTTCAGTTATATTCTGAATACCAAGGATGCAAAGAGATCTAATTTTTAGACTTCTAATGACAGGAGTAGAAAGTAAGAAGGAGTGGAAGTTCCCATTATGGCTCACTGGGTTATGAACCTAACTAGTATCCATAAGGGTTCAGGTTTAATCCCTAGCCTTGCTCATTGATCAGTGAGATAAGGACCTGGCCTTGCTATGGCTGTGGTGTAGGCCAGCGGCTATAGATCTGATATGACTCCTATCCTGGGAACATCTACATGCTGCAGGTGTGGCCCTAAAAAGCAAAAAACAAACAAAAAAACTTAGGAGTTTGTGGAGACTCATGGGTTTGTTATAACACCCTATTTCCACAGCATCCCGTTTTATGTAACATTTTCTTTCACAGAATTCATTATTCAGTTTTGTGGGGGGTGGGTGGGCTGAGATTTACCTTTTACAGTTGAAAAATTGTGAGCATCTTCAAGGTCATAAGAGATCTGGGTTGTCGATTTGAACATGAACTGAACAATATTGAAAATGGAAAAGACTTCATTCAACTGGTTGGTTGGTTGGGTTGGGGATTTTTTTGAATGTTAGTTGTGGCTCAAGAGGACAAGCAAAGCAGCCTGTAATTTTAACTTGTCGTTTTATGAGTCTGACCCATGAAGAGCCATGGCCATTCAAAAAAGAGATATATCACAGTCCGATCTGGCCCAACTGAGACTATTTCAGCTTCCAACTTGAAAACATTTCTGTTTCTGCTTGAAACCACATTAAGGGGTATTTCATAAATAGTGATGATGATGTTGCAAACATATTCTTCTCTGGTTCCACCTGTATTCCTCACCCTTTCCTCAGAACCCTCATCCTGGAGAGCCAGGTTACTACAGTAAGTAAACAGTACCGCAGTTGTCTGAAGTCCAACATGAATATCGATCCATCCTGAGCATTTAGATATAGACTGTGCTACATGGAATTGGGTATGAAACATAAGCTTTTCTGACTTAAGACTGTGGCTTAGGCATTTTGCTACCATCATCCCTTTTATGGGCAGATAAAGTGCTGATGTTATTTGTTCTGTTTTGTTTTAATTAAATTTTACTGGGGTATATTTGCTTTACAATGTCGTATTAGTTTCAAGTATACAACAAAGTGAATCAGTTATATATACACATATATCCATTCATTTTCAGTGTTTTCCCATATAAATTATTACAGAATATTGAGTAGAATTCTCTGAGCTATACAATAGGTCCTTGTTGATTACCTATTTTATATATAATAGCGTGTATATGTTAATCTCAAATTCTGAATTTATCCCTTCCCCCCATATTTCCCCTTTGGTAACTATAAGCTTGATTTCAAGATCTGTGAGTTTTGTTTTGTAAACAAGTTCATTTGTATATATTTTTTTTACTAGATTCCACATTTAAACGATATATGTCTTTCTCTGTCTGCCTTATTTCACTTAGTATCACAGTCTTTAGGACCATCCACTTTGCTGCAAATTGCATAATTTTGTGGCTGAGTAATATTTCATTGAATATATGTACCACATCTTCTTTATCTATTCCTTTCTTGATGTACATTTAGGTTGCTTCCGTGTCATTTATTTTGTAAATAGTGCTTCAACAAACATTGGGGTTCATATATCTTTTCAAATTATGGTTTTCTCTGGATATACACCTGGGAGTGGGATTACTCGATCATATATATATGGTAGTTCTTTATTTAGCTTTTGAGGAATTTCCATACTGTCCTCCATAGTGATTATACCAACTTACATTCCCACTAACGGTGTAAGAGGGTTTTCTTTGCTCCACACCCTCTCTAGCATTTATTATTTATAGATTTTTTGATGATGGCCATTCTGACTGATGTAAAGTGATACTTCGTTGGAATATTGACTTGAATTTTTCTAAAAATTAGTGATCTTGAGCATCTTTTCATGTGCTTTTTGGCCATCTATCTGTCTTCTTTGGACAAACGTCTATTTAAATCTTTTGACCATTTTTTCTTTTGTCTTTGTTTGTCTTTTTAGGGCCACACCCAAGGCATATGGAAGTTTCCAGGCTAGGGTTAGAATCAGAGTTGCAGCTACCAGCCTATGCCACAACAACAGCAACTCGGGATCCAAACTGTGTCTGTGACCTACATTGCAGCTCACTGCAATACCATATCATTAACCCACTGAGCAAGGCCAGGGATCGAAACCAAGTCTTCATGGATACTAGTCCGGTTCATTACTGCTGAGCCACAATGGGAACTCCTTTCTGACCATTTTATGATCGGGTGGTTGTTATTGTTTTTTTCTAAAATATAAAGCTGCATGAGATGTTTGTATATTTTGGAGATTAATGCCTCGTCTGTCGCTTCAGTTGCAAGTATATTCTCCCAAGTACTGATCTTTTAGAAATGATAGTGGAAATAGACTGAGGAGAAAAAACAAAACAAAATGGGGAGCCATGTGGGTATGAGGGCATTCACCCACAAAGAAGGATAAGAATCATTACCTGAAGAGAGAATTTGTGTTTTAGGTAACAAAAAACAATACTTCCAATTACCTTTTCAATTATATTTGAGTTTTTGGCCCTGACCAAGCGAAATACCCGAGTTTGCCTTTAATAAATGCATACTCCAAATCTAAACTTGGTACATGTCAAACTTCTGGAATTAGAAAAGTGTAGATCTCAGGAGCTGAGCTAGATTTTTGCTTTAGTTTTCCCATTTCAAAAGCAGAAACATTTTTTATGCCGTGTTTCATAATCTATTCATTTCTTAGCTAAATTCTCCAGATATTTGTCAGAAGATTGTTTTTCCTTCTGGGATGGGGCACAACAATTATTTAATAAATTGTCGCTATCAAGACATTACAAAATACACATATAAATAGATTTCTAAGGAGCAAGTGTGCACAGTTGGAAATGACAAATTGTTCAATATCAAAAATGACTGGTGGAGAAAAAACATCCCAAAAAAATGGTAACTTAGCTGAGTAATGAGTGCTTCAATTAACATATTCTACAAATTTATCAATACTATGGCTCAGCATGACCTTGTTACTCTCTAAAATTAATAATGACAGATACCAAGACCCCATTAATATTTTAATAGTCTAATAAGCCCAGGCAAGCATGTAACGGGAAGAATGCAAATCAATGGTCAGGGTTGCTGGGTAGTCTCGAGAGGGGGCAGAGCTAAGGCCTGTAAAGCTTTCTTAATTTCTCCTGAGTTTGTTACCATCTCAGCACCCGGTTCCAGAGAATGTACTAATTTTGAACAGGAGGATGTGCTAGTGCAAGGCAAAACCTGCAGAGCATTTTGCATCCTTTTTTTTTTTTTTAAATAATTGCCACACTTTCAGCATCTGGAAGTTCCCGGGCCAGGGACTGAATCTGAGCCACAGCTTGGACCTCCACTGAAGCTGAGGCAATACCAGTTCCTCCAGGGATCAAACCCAGGCTTCCACATCAAGTTGAGCTGCTGTAGTCAGATTCTTAACTCAGTGTGCCACTGTGGGAATTGCAAAATGTTTAGCATCCTTTATGCCCACAGTGTATTTTGAGAAATATTAATGTTCCTGTTAATGTGTATCCTTATGTTCTGTCATCTGAAAATATTGTGAACTCTTAAAAGAACACATATATACACATATGTATACACATATATGCATATGTGTGTGTGTATATATATATATATATGTATATATATATATATAGAGAGAGAGAGAGAGGGAGAGTTTGAAGAAACAGGTTTTCTCTGATTCTAGTACTGGCCATCTCCTTACTCTAATCATCTCCAAATTCATCCTTAATAGAAAAGTTATAATATGTATAAACTACTGAGAGATACTTGAAAGAATAAAACAATGAAATAAGGGAAGAAGGAAAGGAAAACATTCAATGATATGTGTAAAGTGCCCAGGGTGATGTCTAACACAAAGGAGGTACATAGCAGTGTTGGTTTCCTGCTCTTTTTTGCTTCCAAGAGGCCCATTTCCTCAGGGATCTTCGCTTCACCTTCCTTTTGTGGCACTCTTAAAAATCTCCTTGGAGTAGACTTTGGACTTGAGGGTGCATCAGTAGTTCGCTCTTGTAATAATATGTCCCTATAATTTGATGCCCATTGATGATATTCTTTAGAGGGGGAGGGTCTGCCTCCTGAGGGCTGTCATCATCGAGTGGGGTTTGAATGATCATATGTTGAAAGCCATTTAGGTCCAGAGAGAACAAATATTTTTCAGTTGGAATTTCTAATCTAAATACCACAATATATCTCTAGAGCAAGGAGGGGAAAGGCCAGAAGAAAAGAGGCATGATTCTAGAAAAAAGAGGAATAAAGGAATTTTTACCAGGAAGCCAGAACCTGTATGCGTATGTGCCTCAGGACTGACACTACCAGGGGTAGGTTTAGTGATAGCAGCTGGAATCTGTACCAGAATTAATTCTTCTCTTGGAGGCTTCTTACAATTCAGCTGGCAAGGACTCACTTTAATTTTTATTTTATTTATTTATTTTTTGCCTTTTTGTTGTTTTAGGGCTGCACCCACAGCATATGGAAGTTCTTAGGCTAGGGGTCGAATAGGAGCTACAGCTGCTGGCCTACACCACAGCCACAGCAACACAGGATCCAAGCCGCATCTGCAACCTACACCACAGCTCATGGCAATGCCAGATCCTTAACCCACTGGGCAAGGCCAGGGACCGAACCCGCAACCTCATGGTTCCTAGTTGGATTCGTGAACCGCTGAACTACAACGGGAACTCCCGAGTCACTTTAATTTTTAAAAATTTTTAAATTTTTAGTTCCACATCAGAAGCGTATGAAAGGGCTAGGGCTGGAGTTCCTGTAGTGGTGCAGCTGAAAGGAATCCAACTAGGAACCATGAAGTTGCGGATTCGATCCCTGGCCTCGCTCAGTGGGTTAAGGATCTGGCATTGCTGTGAGCTGTGGTATAGGTCGCAGATACAGCTTGGATCTGATGTTGCTGTGACTGTGCTGTAGGCCAGCAGCTATAGCTCCTATTCGACCCCTAGCCTGGGAACCTCCATATGCCACCACTGTGGCCCTAAAAATAAAAAAATAAAATAAAAAAAAGGGGTGGGGCAAATAGGAGCTGCAGCTGATGTCTGAACCACAGTCACGGTGACACTAGATCCAACCCATATCTTGACCTACACCACAGCTTGCAGCAACGCTGGATCCTTAACACACTGAGTGAGGTCAGGGATTGAACCCACATCCTCACTGATACTACTGATACAGGTTCTTAACTGCTGAGCCACGATGGGAACGCCAGTGATTCACTTTTAATCACCTGATTACACTCAGAGCTCAGAGACTAGAAATGCATTTCTTCTCTCTCCCTCTCTTTTATGTTTTCTGACAACTTAAAGGAGGTTGGTTTTTATTTAGGTCTTGACTCTGCTGCCAGTTTGCTGATAGATTTTTCTCACCACAAGCCCCACCCAATTCTCACTCCTCTATAAGCTTGCCATGTTTTTGGTCATCTTCACAGTTTCATTTCTTATCACTTTTTATTGAGCTATTGGGCCAGGCACCTATTGGAATTGGCCACCCTCTTGTCTGTGACTTTTGACAAACTATTCATCCTCAGGGTCTCCTCCAGCAATACCTGTCAATGATTTCTTTTCCTTCTCTTCTTTCTCAGGTCTGATGAGCTCCATTTTCTTTATTTCCTCAGCACACTGAGCATTGTAACCTGTACCTGCAGGATTATACTTAGGTGCAGGCACACTTGTCTTTTTTCACTGGATTGTCAGCTCCTTGGGAACAGAGTCTGTGCCATTCATTTTAAAATACCTGGTACATAGGAGGCGCTGTTGGAACATTTGCTGAAGAAACATTCACTGCATTCTCTTGTTCCATGCAACAAAATGATCTGAGGTTAGCAGGGAGCTTTTGACATGCGAGGAATTAATGAAGAAAATAAGTGCTTGTATTGTATTATTTGTTTAAGACATGGGAAGCTACATATGTTTAATAAATACGGGCAAAATAATTGACTTGGTAAGGCCATGGGATGAGCCGTTCTGGAGGATGGCGTAATGACGTATGACAAGAGCACTGGAATCGGGGTTCATAAGCCAGCATCCTAGTCATAGTTTGCCATAGAATCATGCTGTAGTCCCTGGAAGCTTTCATTTTCTGGACCTACTTTTCTAAAGGAGAGACAAGATGAGATAATTCTAAAGAATTCCAGGTCATTCAAGCTCTGAAATTCTGTCATCTGTTACAATAATCTCAGAGGCTGTTACTGCCAAGAAGCCCCATATAGAAGGCAGTGAAATATTTCTTGTACCTTATTCAGATTTGGAGTTCTCTAGGTACTTTTTCTTAGTTCCCTACTTTCCTTATCCTTCCTCATAACCTAGAGTTTTGTTTTGAAGCTGCAGGGTATTTTGAACAGGGCATGGTGTTACATGGCTCCCTGTTCTTCCAGCGGGGTGACCTTTTCACCTCTTCATTGCATCCCTTTGCCTCATTACACCGGCCCTTCATACAAGCCTTGGCCTCTCTCCAGCTAGCCCTTACCTCCAGCTGGCCCTGGCATTTTGCCTTATCTTCATTTTTTTGTGTAAAAGGCACACTAACAGAAAAAATCTGCAGCCAGTTCATCATCAGCTCATCTCCCTTTAGTCTTTTTTTTTTCTTTCAGAACTCTCCCACTTTTAATATGGCAATAATAAGTATTGTTTACAGAATGTTTACTACGTGCCAGGTATTGGAGCTTCTCACATATGGTCTTTATTGTGTTGAAATACATTCCTTCTATTCTTAATTTGTTTAGAGTTGGGTTTTTTTTGTTTGTTTGTTTTGCTTGCTTTTTTCTTTTTTTTGGGTGCTGCACCTGCGGTATATGGAAGATACCGCAGGTACCCTGACTCAGGGTTGAATTGGGGGTGCAACTACTGGCCTGTACCACAGCAACACCAGATCCAAGCTGCATCTGCGACATACACTGCAGCTTGTGTCAATGCCAGATCCCTAACCCCCTGAGCAAGGCCAAGGATCAAAGCTGTATCCTCACGGAGAGTATGTCAGGTTCTTAACTGGCTGCGCCACAACAGGAACTCTGTGGCTCAATTTTGTAATAGGGTCCTTTTCAATTTGAGATCAAACTTAGCATACTGCTCAGCACATTTTTGCCAGATCATTAGCTTCTTTTCTTTCTGGTTCTGTTATAAAGTATCTTGTACAGGCGGTTTATTCAAATAAAAACTCATTCATGTCAAATGCATGTAACTGGATCCCTGCTAGTCTCAGCCTCTTCTTCTCTGGCATCCAGTGTTTACATTAACCAATTTAATTCTAGCCCCTTCATTCTTGGTAGAAAACTAGGAATTGTCTGAAATAATCTTCAAAGCTGTTAGAGGCCCCAGAAAAACCCGGATGTGAAAGAGGAATAACTGAGAAATGAGGAAGGATGCCTCAACCTTAGGCACTGGCACTGAATATTCTGTTCACAGGTTAAGTTCAAGGAGGTTGGGTACGGCCATTATAATAATGCCTTGCTGATTAGACAGAGGCTAAGACACACATTTGTTTTTCTGCCTCTATATTCTGAGTTTAGGGTGGTTTAAATGAGGTGTCTTTTCTTTAGAGTGTTAATGTTGAAGGCCATCATAAAGCAATAAGTTCTGAGGAATCTCTTTCCAATAAGGCACTCATGGCTAGAGCAGGAGAGTGGGGCACTTCCCTATCTCGTGATAACACATTCCTCCTTGTATTTTAGACATGGGGTTTGAGGCACCTCTTTGGGGCCACGTGATACCTAAATTCTACCAAACAAGGAAAGGGATGTCCAGGAATTAAGAGAGGCAGAGGAATTCTCCTTTCTCTCTGGTCCCAGCAAATTGCAGGGCGTAGATGGCTTTTCTCTGAGGTCATTAGACAGTCAGATCATCCACATCCCCCTGCATCTTCACACTCTACACACTCAGACTCTACAGGTAAAACCCAGCATTACTGGGCAAGAAGACAGAGGTTCCCATCACATCCTTCTTTCCAGGATTCCCTGCAACTGGAAATGCTAGATCACGGTGCTATTACATTTTTCACATATGTGCCAGAGGCAGTTACACTATTGTCTTAATGGGAACAAAGATGAAAGGAGCTCATGACAGTAGTTTCAGAGAGAGGAGGACTGGGAAGCACTTTATTTAACAGGGCAACTCTTCTTTGGGGACTAAATTCAAATACCTGAATTTTTCTCTTTTATCTTACTGGACAGGCTATGGAATGGTGACTTTTGTTTTACTTTGAGCTGTAGGAATACAGAAACAGTCCTTCTTTTTTCAGCTTATGCTGGCTCATTTGTTTTCTTCAATTACCATTGTGTGGTATTGGAAGCTTCACTGGAAGGAGTCAGAAATTGCAAACCTGAAAATGGAGAAAAAAAAAGACAACATTAGGTTGTCTCATTCTGTAAATCTCTGTTTAAAATTATATTAAGCAACTTGATCTTTTCCCTGCTTAAGCTTAGCTTTAAGCTTTTTTTTACCCCTGAGAAATGGCTTTGATATGTATTAGAAATTAGAGTTCATGTTACTCTTCTGTTTTATCCTAGTTGTCCTCAGGTATGCCTCTTTGGACATAGTAAGCAATTCTTTCTCTTTCTTACTTAACCTTTACAGTGTTTAGAGGTTTTTAAATTGCTGCTGTGTCAAACTGCACTATTTGCATCATTTGTTCTTTGACTATGTGATTCTTATTACTCTTTTGATAATTCTATAGTGAATGTGCAGGAAGTATATAGGTAATGTGTGTGTAAGAACTAGTATAAATACAATGAGTAATGTGTGTGCAATAGAATACTGAACTACTATAAATGTGAGGGGAGAACAGCGCCTGGTTTCTTTGGGTTTTGAATAAGTCATGTAAAGAATAGAAATGAAATTGAAAGGAGGATGTTGCTTCAGGCTAGAGTTTGTACAACTAACTAATTTTAAAGATCTCTTTCGATATTATGGTCCAGTATTTCTCAAAGGTAGTGTGAACTGGAGATTGGCCTTACCATCTGCCTCTACCTGGATTGAATCATGAGCCACTGCAGCCTCTGATTTGCAGCACCCTCTGAGTGGAACTCAGGGTAGAGATCAGGAGGGAGGCACTCTGTGCTCTGAAAAAACTGGCAGAACAGGTCTTCAGATAGTTATATATTTTTAGGAGAAGATTTTATGAGCCCAATTCTTGCATCTCCTCCTATCTAGAAAAACAGTAAAATCTTTCATGGTGATGTCTCCTCCTTGTTACTAGTAGTAACCTTGATGAGACCAGCAGCAAACTTCTGTAAAATGTCTGCATGGCTGCATGCACCTCCCCCTACACCTTTATCACATGTATACAAAATAAAAGATGTCACAGTTCTCAGAGAGTGCAGCCACCTCCAAGGGTGAACTGGTGAGCCCTGAGGGAACTTAGGAAGAAAACAAAGAATACGTGTCATCTAGCAGCCGTCAGACTGCAGCTACTCCTAACAGTGAGCCCTGAGGAAACTCCAGCTGCGAAAACACAGGATATTGGCCCTAGAGAGCTGAGGTTCTTATCAAGGAATGATTTCAGTGAGTCCAGACCTTTGCATCTTCTCTCAGAAAAGTGGTACATTCCTTAAAGATATCTGGTTTTCTGTAATTAGCAATAATCCTTTGTTCCTACTACCTGTTCTTTGTTGCAAAACTCCCATATATCCTAACTCCCTCCTCACCTCCTTGGGGAGGTTTTCTCAGGGTTACCTGAGATGCTGCCTCCCAGGCTTAAGTCCTCATTTTGTCCCAAATAAAACTTAATTCTCAACTTTTAGCTTAGACCTTTTTTTTTAAGTAGACAGTAACAAGACCTAAGCTGGAGAGTATAGTGTTTTATTAGACTAGCCAGTAATTTGTCAGTTAAGTGTACTTAAAAGTCACAAACTAATGTATAAGGGTCTGTACCTAATGGAAGACAACAGTATCATGACCCTTAGATCAATCATAGAAATTTAGAGCTAAAAGAGAACCTGAGAAGTCCTACTGTTTGATACTCTTTCGGTGTACAAAGTGAAACCGAAGCTCCTGAGGTTTTCTATGTTACCTGGATACCCGGATGCTGAATTTAGTTGTTTCTCCCCCATCACTATGCATTGTTTAGTAACACTAAGTAGGAGTGACTTTAAGAACTACCAGGTTCCTTTTGAATTCTTAAACTTGCTATCATGAATTATTTCTCATTTTTACAATAAATGTTACCTTGATGTCTAATATTCTTATTATTTGGCAAATACTTTAAAAAGCAATATGTTAAGTTCCTCTGACACCATGCCAGACCATGAATCCTTTTGCTCTCCATTCTGTAATTGTAAAAGCAGTGACTAACTCCTTTATGTTGTTATGCCTGATTGTTCATCAACATCTAAAATATATATATTCACCAATGCAGGGAGTACAAAAATGAGTCATATAGTAATTTTTTCCAAGGTCAACCACAAAACTTTTGCCCTTCAGACTTTCAGAAGGAAAATATATATAAGGCAGCACCTCAAATGGAGAATCAGTTTCTGACTTGAGACCTGGTGTGGATTTATCACTCTTTTTTCGGTCATGTCCACACCATATAGAACATGGATCCAGGGATCGCACGTGGGCCATAGCAGTGACAATGCTGGATCCTTAACCTGCTTCACCACATAAGAACTCCCTGGATTTAATTCTTTGCTAGAAAAAGAACGTATCCCTTCCATTCCTCACCTGTGTGCTTATCTGGGTTTTGTCTTTTCCTTTCACTGTCTTCCAATTATTTACCTAGTTTATTTTTTAAAATCACTTTAAACAATTTGATTGACATACAAAAACTGTACATATTTAATGTATACAACCTGATGGGTTTTGAGATGAGTATACGCTCGTGAAGCCATCACTGTAATCTGTGCCTTAAATCTACCCATCACATCCAAAAGTTTTTGCTGCCCTCTTTACTTTTTAAAAAAAAAAATTTTAATTCTTATCTCCTGACACTCTACATTTGAAAAGGACCTTTCTGTAATCCATGGACACCATTTTGCTTTTTGTTTTATAGTTTAATTTGCTGTATCTTAGTCATTGCCTGCAAGTGTATACAATTTGTAAGCTGGGTAATTGGTATGTTCTACCTAGCAGTGCTCAGTCTATATTCATTTCCTTCTATTGCATAAGTAGTTTTGGCTTTTAAGCAAACAAAGGAGTAAATTTCTGTATATATGGATGAAGCTAAAAGGAAAAAAGCTTGACTATCTGACATGAATCAAATGCGCTATACAGACTAATCTATTATTTGAGTGTATCTTAGACAGTGTGATTAATCTTAATCATGTTTATTCTTTTAAAAATATCAACAGTTAAAAATTGCATATCTTATTATTAAAAATGGTCTTGGAGCCCAGATGTAATCTCCTAAATGAAGGAATAAAAATAAGAGCACGATGATCTAGCTAACCATTTTTCTTCCTAAAACTTGAAATAAATGGAGATAAGAATGCTAGACATCCTTAAATAAATCAGAGGTCTTATGACATTTCTAATATTTTATTAACAAAATTTTGATTTGATTTATCTATTTAAAATAATTTGCAAGGTATTCTCTAAGTGCTGAAACATAAATTACAAACATGAAGTCTTGATTTATGTTAATGGTGGGTAATATGTGGGACATGGCAAGTTATCACAGACTTTGCAATATTCCTTTAGTCAGGGGATGGAATCACAGAAAACTACTGAAGAAAGTGCTGCCTTAGGCTCCATTTGTTGATATATAGATGATGGCTGTCTTCTAAGAAATGATATAATCCTGATGATGTGAACTTTCACTTTTATCCCAGACACCTTCAGGTTTTAGTGAAATCTGCTCAACAGTTGTGAGTGCCTTCCTGTCTCTATGATCAGAAACTTTCAGATCTCAGGAAAGGCATAGGAGTATAAGGTCTGCATAGGTAAATACTAGATCTCTCTGACCTCTTGCAGAATATTAACATTTGTGTATTTCTAAATGCACCTCCATTTCTACCACCTCTTAGACCTTTAATGACACTCACTGCCAGTTTCCAATTCTGTGTAAACTCGAAATATGTCTTCTGTATCCTTTACCTGGGCTGCAGAGCGTCACTAGAGAAAAATCACATGGTTCTGCAAATTGACTCTGGTGTACATTTTTTTTTTTTTAGGGCCGCACCTGCGACACATGGAAGTTCCCAGCTGAATTGGAGTTGCAGCTGTGAACTTATACCACAGTCACAGCAAAGTTAGATCTGAGCCACGTCTGTGACCTCTACCACAGCTCGTGGCAATGCCAGATCCTTAACCCACTGAGTGAGGCCGGGGATTGAGCCCATGTCCTCATGGATGCTAGTTGGGTTCATTACCCCTAAGCCACAATGGGAACTCCACAACAGTGGATTTTTTTTTTTTTTTTGTCTTCTTTCTCAGGACAAGTCAACCAGTCAATGAACCTGTTGGTATTGGTTGCACGTCCTTAGCTCAGCACTGTTCTCAGTGCTCTCTGAGGGAGACCGGAGAAGCCCAGGACAGCACTTGCCCATGAGCGGTTACTATCGAGATGGAAGAGCAAGATGCCTCTAGAAAATTAAGCAGTTTATACATGCTAAATTATGCAGCCCTCACAAATAAATAAGAATGGCTCTTCTGCCACTATGTTCCTGCTGTGGCTTGCCACATATGTGTGTGTTTGTTTTGGTCATAGTGTGCAGTGGTTTTATGTGAAATCTCAGTTCTCAGATCAGGAACTGAACCCAGGCCACAACAGTGAAAATGCCAAATTCTTGCCACCATACCACCAAGGAACTCTGCCATATGTGTTTTAAAAAGCTTTTTATATTGCAAAATCATTTTGTTACTTATGGCTTAGTTGCAATTGTAGTACAGAGTTCCCACGTGCCCTTATCCTTAGCTTCCCCTAGTGACGATATCTTATATAACTATGGTACCTTACTATTAACTAATCAATAGACTTTATTCAGATTCTACAAGTTTTACCATTAATATCCCTTGTTCCAGTATACAATCTGCTGAGAGACCACATTATATTTAACATATATATTTTTAAATAATGAATAAGGTATAAAAGCTAGAGGGAAAGCATTTACCCATATTCAGATATCACTATTGTTTATATTTTGGGATATTCTCTTCTGGACATATACATACATAAATAAATACATACTACACACATTTCAGAATCACACTGCATACCTGTTTTTGTACCCTATTTTATCATTTAACAAATTATCAATATTATACTAAAATTACTATTTTGGAGTTCCCTTCGTGGCTCAGCGGTTAACGATCTGACTAAGAACCATGAGGTTGCGGGTTCGATCCCTGGCCTTGCTCAGTGGGTTAAGGATCCGGCGTTGCCGTGAGCTGTGGTGAAGGTTGCAGACGTGGCTCGGATCCCGTGTTGCTGTGGCTGTGGTGTAGGCCGGCAGCTACAGCTCCTGTTAGACCCCTAGCCTGGGAACCTCCATATGCCGTGGGTGCGGCTCTACATAAAGGCAAAAAGACAAAAAAATAATAATAAAAATAAAATTAGTATTTGAAATATGTTTACTGTGTACATAATTTTTTAAATATTTTTAATGATTTTTATTTTTTTACATTATAGCTGGTTTACAGTGTTCAGTCAGTTTTCTACTGTACATCAAGGTGACCCAGTCACACATACACACATACATTCCTTTTTCTCACATTATCATGCTCCATCATAAGTGAGTAGATATAGTTCCCAGTGCTATACAGCAGGATCTCATTGCTTATCCATTCCAAAGGCAACAGTTTGCATCTACTAACCCCAAATTCCCAGTGCATCCCACTCCCTCCCCCTCCCCCTTGGCAACTATAACTCTGTTCTCAAAGTCCATGAATTTCTTTTCTGTGGAAAGGTTCATTTGTGTGGTACATTAGATCCCAGATAGAAGTGATGTCCTATGATGTTTGTCTTTCTCTTTCTGACTTATTTCACTTAGTATGAGAGTCTCTGGTTCCATCCATGTTGCTGCAAATGGCATTATTTTGTTCCTTTTTATGGCTGAGTAGTATTCCATTGTGTCTATATACCACATCTTCTTAGTGCATTCATCTGTCAGTGGATGTTTAGGTTATTTCCATGTCTTGGCTATTGTGAATAGTTCTACAGTGAACATACGGGTGCATGTATCTTTTTCAGGGAAAGTTTTGTTGGGATATATGCCCAGCAGTGGGATTGAAGGGTCATATTATAGTTCTATGTTTAGTTTTCTTAGGTACCTCCATACTGTTTTCTTTTTTTTTCTTTTTTGTCTTTTTGCCTTTTTAGGGCCTGCGGCATATGGAAGTTCCGAGTCTAATCAGAGCTGTAGCCACGAGCCTACGCTACAGCCACAGCAATGCAGGATCCAACCCGCGTCTGCAACC
>PVHT021183526.1:7236330-7255669 GCA_004024745.2 Catagonus wagneri | reverse complement strand
TTTTTTTTGTCTTTTTGTTCTTTTTATGGCTGCACCTGTGGCATATGGAGGTTCCCAGGCTAGAGGTCTAATCAGAGCTGTAGCTGCTGGCCTACGCCACAGCCACATCAACGCAGAATCTGAGCCACATCTGCGACCTACACCACAGCTCATGGCAATGCTGGATCCTTAACCCACTGAGTGAGGCCAGAGATTAGGAACCATGCAAGAAGCACCCTGTCCCACTTAGCCCGCCTAGGAGTTGCTGCATAGGCTGCTCCTAGTTGTTGGGTGCTGGGAAGTGACAGTGATCAAGCATGTAAGGCACCGCCCAGAGTATTTGACAGTGACAGCAGCAGGGCAGATGTGTTCCCAGGGGTGCGAGAGCAACAACAGGTGTTTTTCAGTCACAAAGCCCTCCTCTGCGGCGCCCTTGAGGCGGCTGGGGCTGCAAGTGGTGCCTGTTCCTGGGCCTCTAGTGGTGGCGGGTCATGCCCACCTCTGGAGTCAGATATAACTGCCGTGGTTTGCCCCCACCACCTATAGAGCATGCAAGAAGCACCCCACCCCACTTAGCCAATACAGGAGGTGCTGCATCAGCTGCTCCCAGTTTCAGGGTCTTGGGAAGTGACCAAGCTTTTGGGCACTGCCCAGAGCATTTAGCAGTGGCAGCAGCAGAGCGGGTGTGTACCTAGGGGAATGAGAGCAACAATGGGTGGTGCTTAGTTGCAGAGTCCTCTTTTTATTTTTTTTTATTTTTTATTTGCTGACCCTGAGGTGACTGGGGTCCCAGGTGGAGCCCAGTCACGCGGCCCCAGTGGTAGCAAGCCACACCTCCCTCTGGCTTCCGAGAGGACCATGGCAGTCCGTCCCTGCTGCCTTGTAGATCATGCAAGAGGTACCACATCACACTTAGCCCCCCACTGCTCTTAGCCCACACAAGAGGTATCCAGCTATCTGTAGCCCGCGCAAGAAGCAGGCAGTCTCCCCAAGCCCAAACAAGTGGCTTCTTGCCACCCATAGCCTGCACCAGTGGCGCTCCGCCCTCTGAGAGCCTGCGCATGTGCAGGGAGATTCCTACGGCAGTCTGCCCCTCCTGCTCTCTCCTTCCGGAACAATGGCTCCTCGCTTCTCCTGTGGGCCCAGACTTCCTCCGGGGTTCACTCTGCTGTGGCATTCCACTCCCCAGCCCATGGCCACCGATCCTTAACCCCTCAGGCTTTCTCCACACAGCCAACCTTAGTCCTCTCCCTGGAACTGACTTCTGGAGCCTGAGTCAGCGCCCAGCCCCCGCGCGAGTGTCTCAGGCTATGGTGTTTCAGTCGGTGGTGCAGATGACCTGTGCGGCTCTCACTCTACTTTGCCCTCCTCAGTCCAGCTACTGTGCTTTTCTCAGCGAATTTGAGATCTCCCCGTCGGTCAGGTCAGGTGGCTTCCCAGGATGTAGTTCTTTTTCTCCTTCACAGCTCTCTCTCAGGAAGGCTAGTCCCATCCGATTCCTTTTCTCTCCCTCTCTTTTTTTCTTTTGTTTTACCCAGTTATGTCCAGACTTTCTCGCCCTTTTTGGAGGTTTAAGTTCTTCTGCCAGCGTGCAATAGATGTTCTGTGTGAACTGTTTTACATGTAGATGTGTTTTTTTTATGTGTTTGTGGGAGAAGGCGAGTGAGATGTCTTACTCCTCTGCCATCTTGATCCTTCTCTGTGCATAGTTTTTATCACATGGATTTAAGTTAATATTACTAGATTATTTTTTAAAAAATTTAAAAATTGAATGAAATTGACATGTAACATTGTGCCATTGCCAGATTATAAAATGTTTGTTTCCATTTTTCCTCTTACAGATAATACTGTGGTGATTTTCAGTAACATGGGCTCTGAGCAGTTTTTGTATTTCTGCAGGCTGATCACAAGGAAGAATATATAAAGTGAAGATCTATGGAATTTCCCCTTTTATTATATTTTTAAATTCAAGAGTAACACATTTAAACTATACTGAAACCTCCAAATTGAAAATGAAAATCGCCTCTCACTCTGGTAGATTTACTTCCCTGAGGAAAAGAAATACCATGAAGTCTCTGGCTTCAGCCTGAACATGCAACTGAAATATTAGGGGTCTTTCCAGCAACCATGTAAAAATGCAGCTTCGATTCTCAGCTTTTCCTGAGTGATCAAAGTTCCAGTGAGTTCTCAGGAAGCCTATTTCAGTCCCATTATATTTTTATTTGTGGCCAAGGGTGGCATTGGTTGGGCATTTCCTGTGCTTGAGGTTGACAATTTTTATTTTTATGATTTCACTTCTCATTTGTCACTGAGAAATCAATTTCATGACTAAGAAATAGGTATCAACATCAGGGAAAAATATCCTCTGATTGTCCCTGCCTTTGAGAATAGATAATTCCTTGGTTCCCAGAACACTGTCTTATACGGGCAAACTTCTGAGCTAACTGAGGTTGGCCAGGTGATCATCCAGGAGACATCTTGAGACCCCAGGTGCAGTGGCTTGGCTATACCCTGGGAGCTCTCTGTTCATGTTGGGGCTTACAGCTCCTGAGGAACTGGTGCCAAAATCTCAGCTGCTTCTGACACTGATGCCAAACAGAGACATGGAGACAGAGTTGGAAGAAACAGAAAAAGTAGCTTTAATGGCCAGACAAAGAGGGGAACATAGCAGGCTAGTGCCTCAAGGACTCTGCCCACCCCCTCTTGGAGGGGGGTAGTGAGGAGTCTTATAGTGTTTGAGAAGCAGGGCGTGGTCAGCTCATTGACATTCTCCTGACTGGCTGGTAGTGCGGTAACTGGTAGTCAGTGTCATCAACCTTCTGGTTCCAGTCAGTCTGGGGTCTGTGTGCTTGTAGGCATCATACAAATGACTTCTTCCACCTCCTAGGGGCTTTAGCACCTGCAAAACACCTCCAAGGACAGTGCTCAGAATATCATCTATAGTCTTTGAAGAACTAACTAAAGGTCCTTAACTTTGTTGAAACTATCATTATTCTGTCTTGCTTGACTGTTTTCCTTTCTCTCTGTATTTTCTCACTTCTCTGATTAACTTGAGTCTTTGACTAAAGATTTTCTATAGATAAAAATGCTGGTGGAGGACATGAGTAGGGGTCCACTCTGGGAAGGCCTCACAGGAACAGAGCATGGGTAATGGAAAAGTGTGGCTCTGAAGCTAATCAGAGCTGGGGTCAAATCCCAGCAGGTAGGATCCAATACCTATTAGGGATTCCAACTTTAAGTAAGGAGCTGAGCCCCTCTTAACCTGAGCTTTCTCAGCTGTGAACATGAGATTGTTACATAGGCAGTTGTATAATTTTAAATGAGATGTGAAAATGTCTGGCACAGTGCCTGGCATACAATGTCATTAGATACAATTTTGTTAAATGAAGGGATGGGTGAAAGACTCAAAGAGCCAGTTGAACACCTTATTTTTTAAATAGGGATGTGACCAGTTTTGATAGAAAGCATAAGAAATATCAATGCACTGGGTTAAATGTCAATTTTATTTCTTCCCCAGGATGGCAGACAACATACACCAACTCCAGCTAGCTAACATAAAAGGAATTTATTGACAGGACACTCAGATTCTGAAATCTAAGAGTTAAAGCAACTAGTCTGGATGGGTTGGAGCCAGACAATGTCAAGGACCTCAGAAGCAGGAAATTACAGACCTTTTTCTCGAGAATACTGACATCTGTAATTTTCATCTTTAATGGCCTGCCATCAGATGGATCGACTGGCCAGGATGGCAGGGTCATGTGGTAGAATGACTGTGAGTGGTTCCTCCTTGGTCAAGGGGCAATTCCTAGCACAGGGCAAGTGTTGGGAAGTTAGTTAACCATACATATTTAGAGTATACAAATTGATACATTTTATCTACCTGTGTCTGTGAGACTATCACCACAAAGAAAATCATGAATATGTCTATCACTTCTGAAAGTTTCCTTGGCCCCATTGTATTTCCTCCCTCTCACCCTCCATACCCTTCTACCTGTCCCAAGATCACTGATTTTCCTCTGTCACTACAGATTAATTTGCATTTTGTAGAATTGTAAATAAATGGAATTATTCAACATGTACTCTTTCTTCTCTGATTTCTTTCACTTCAGCATAATTATTTTGAGATTTGTCCACCTTGTAGCATGTATCAGTATTTCATTCCTTTTGAAAATGTTCTATTGTAGGCATATGCCACAGTTTATTTATCTATTTACTTGTTTATGGACATTTGGGTTGTTTCTATTTTGGGGGCTTTTACCAATAAAGTTACTATGAAAATTCATGCACATATTTTTGTGCACATGTTTTTGTTTCTCTTGGGTAAAAACCTAGGAGTAGAAAGTCTGGATCACATTGTAAGTGTATGTTTATCTTTTTCAGGAATTGCCGAGCAGTTTTCCAAAGTGGTTATACCATTTAAAATTCTCACCAGCAAGACATGTGTGTTCCAGTTGTTCCATGTTCTCACCTCCGCTTGGTATGTACCCAGAATTTATTTTTTTTTAAAAAAACTCTCAAACTCATGAAGACCAACAACCTAATTTAAAAGAAAATGTTTAAAAGATTTCAACAGATAATTTGCCAAAGAAGACATAGTCCTTAGGGGAATTAGTCATTCTAGAAATGAAAACTAAAACAACATCGACATGCTTATTTAAATATGAATGTTAAAATATAGCTAAAGTTTTACATTGGCATGAGCCCTTTTTACAGGTGAGAAAACTGAGACTCAGGGAATTATATAAACTTGACTGAGGTTGACTGGCTATTAAGTGGTAGAATTTGAATTTGAACCCAGGTCTGCTAATCTCTGCTTAAATCTGATTCTATGCAAGTAATAGGCCTTTGAAGGAGGCTTCAAAAGCCAAGATTAGGAACAGGGGACTCACTTCTTACTAAGGAGTAGTTTCCATTTCCTCTCTTAATGGGACAGCCTATCACTGGTCACAGAAGATTGTATGAAACTTCAAGTTTGGGTATCTGTTTTGCCTAAAGGATAAAATTTATGTTTTCCCAACACCCAGCTTTGTCTAGAAGCCTATTGAAAGGTATTCAGCCTGTACAGTGCCCACCAAAGTTTAATTGGTCCAACAAAGTGGTATAGGCCTGCTGAATCATGATGATTAAGAATATGGGTTTTGGACTCAGGTCAGAGTTTGAATCGCATATCTGCTATGTTTTAACTGCATGATCCTAGACAAGTTCCTAAACACTTTGAGCTTTGATTGCTTCATTTGTAAACTGGGAATGATGCTGGACTTACAGTGTTCTAAGGGTTAGAAGAGCTGATGCGTATAGGTTACTACAATGCCCTGCAGTTAATAAATTCTCAAAACTGTTACCATGTGACAAATAATAATGTGCAACACACTAAGAATAGGTGTGTTACACTTTTCACTCACTCCAAAGCCCACATGAAACACTAACTCCCCACTATGTAACGTCTTGCACCCCCCTGGGGACTTGCTCCTTTATTTAGGAAATGCTAATCCACCACCAGAGATTGGTATTAGTTCTATAAGGATTATTAAGAAGTCAGTGAAATATCTATTCTTTAGTTGTCTGTGTTAGATGTGTTCTTCCAAGGGCAAATCTATGGCGACTCTTGGACCATATCAGCTAAGTGTCTGCATGGAGTTTTCCGAGTTCAATTACCAGATATACAGGGATCACATAGCATAAAGAAATCAAAGTAAATGTAATAAAGAGCTCTGCGGAGCACCGTTACTCAGACGAAGATAACCAAAGCCCAGCTGCAGTTTGGTGTGGCTTATAAACCTTATCAGGCTGGCACACTTGGTTATCTGTCCTTCATCCTTCACCCACTCTACCTCCAGCAGCTCTTTTCCAGGCCTCTGGACCTGATACTTTAACTACTAGTGATGTATTTTCCTCTGTCCTACTGGCTTTTTTGGAAATACAGTCAGTGTTTTCAGTCAGGACTTGGGGCCCCAGAGAAGATTCCCCTGAGCACTTTGTTGGAGAATAATGGAAAGACTAGTCAGTTTCTCTCTGGATGCCCCCAGCAACTTTTTCTTAGGTCTTCCAATAATGATCTGGCCTGGCAGAGAGAACCACACTTCTACTCATAGGCACCAATGCTGATATGCAAGTTTCCCATGAGGCGGGCGCTGAGAAGAGAATGTTTGTTCACACCGGCAAGGCTGTGCCTCAATTTCAAAGCAACAGGGGTGGGTGATTTCCATTACCACCCAGCTTAAATATACAAGGTGGTGGGGCACTCAAGGGTTTCTCTCCTGGAACACAAGTTAAATTGTCTCCAGTTTTGAGAGCTTAAGCCTTGTGATGGTGAGAGACTAGGGGACTGCTTATCTTCTGTTCCTTGAGTCCAAATGTTGACAGTTTCTTCTCAGTATGTCATGGTGGTGTTTGACCCTATATCTTTTGCAACAGAAAAATGATTCTTGGGTTTTTTTTTCATAATTTGACTTAAAAACAAGCACATAACACTTTGGAGTAGCAATACCTAAATTCAACTCCAAGTCCTGTAAGATATGCCTCATAACTCATCCAATTAATACATTTATTCATTTTTTTAAAAATTGTGGTAAAATATACCTAAAACTTATCACCTTTACTGTTCTTGAGTGTGCAGTTCTGTGGTATTAATTAAGTACATCCACATTGTTCTGCAACCATCACCATAATCCATCTCCAGAATTCTTTTCATCTTGCAAGACTGAAACCATGTACCCCACATCACCCCCCAACACCCTACTCACAGCCCCTGGCAACCACCATTCTACTTTCTGTCCTTATGAATTTGACTTACTATGGGTACCTCACATAAGTGGAATCACACAGTATTTGTTTTTCCCCCACTGATTCTTAAGGTACTTTGATAGAAGCTAGCCAATTGCTTTCTAGAACTTTGGGAAAGGAAGTTCCTACAGAGTTGGGTGAATACTGTTGTTTCTCTTAATGTCATTAAACATTTGTATTTCTGGATTTCTTTTGATGCCATGTTTACAAAGCAAACTTCTAATCATGGTATGTCTTCTTACAGTAGAATCACATAATTGCCTTCCTAGCATTTAACCCATCCTGTTTACACTGTATAAATTGTATAGTTTGGCTATCCCTCAGCCCCAGAGACTGGCCATAAACCAGTTTTCACAAACCCATACCCTTTGTCACAGTGATTGATAGAGGGATGAAAACTGACCTAGACCTAAACCACCCCTCTGGCTATAGTGATTAGTTCATGGACAGGTACTTGCTTAATTTAATCTAATCAAAGTAAAATTTAGGACATTCATTTGATGGTTGGGCAGAAAGAAGCCATCATTCTTTTACTGAAATTGAATAGAAAAATGCATATGATCTTACTGCTGCTGACAGCCACTTTGTAACCATGAGAAGTAGTAGTCCTAGGAGGGTGCCAATATGATGGGAAATAGAACCAGTATAATGAAAGAAACTTAATTCTTGGCGATAGTCTTAAGCTGCTGGATCACCTTACCTGGACTATGTCCTACCACAGACCTTTTGGGTTATATGAGTCAATAAGTTCTCTTTATTTAATCAAATTTGAGCTGATTTTTCTATTAATTGTTTTTAAGTACTTTCTAATGGCTTTTCCATGAAGATCTGTGAGGAGTCATAACACAATGGTTAAATGGGCTTCATGTATTCCCTTTGACATTAATTTCTCATTGGGAAAAAATACACTTGTATTCTGGTTTTACATACTAGTTTCTTTTGTTTAATAAGACATGTTGATTCATTCTCAGGATCCTGACAAAATTTAGTTTCTGGCTTTATCCTACTGAGGACTATTGTATACTTTCAAAGAAGAGAATATCATTCTGTGGAGGCATTTTGGGAAAAGAACTTAGTGACCATGCATGTTCTCCTTTGAAAGCATTTTTTGACCTTGACCTTGAGCTTCTGTTTCATTCCTTTAAAGTTCTGTAGCCAATGGGAATTCTTTGGACCTCAGTGATTGCTCTGAAAATAAGAGCACTAGTCACATTGTTGCCCACTTAGTCTCTGATCCTTGGTCCCCAATCCTGGGAACCATAGGTGCAACAGCATCTCTGGGCATCATTCTCTGGGCAGCAGAGGGAGTCCAGTCTTCCTACAAAGGCCTGATCCCTTTGCACTAGGCTGTGATGGAAGTGATGTCACCCAGCACAACACCTAGTCATGTCATGAGTTGCTTCTGAATCTGAAAAGTCCCTCTAGTCCTGTCACTGGAAGCTTGAGGAGGCTGGAAGACACCAAGTTTGGTGAAGGCTCAGACATTTCCTTGTCTTATTTACTAGCTCTTCCCACTTTTCCAGATCCCTAGATGAGACCTTTCTTATAGTGGAGCTGTGTGTTCTCAGTGTTTTCTCCCTTCCTATTCCCTTTAAATAAATCTATGTATCATTTCTCTTCTTCTGCTAGCCCTGGGTAAAAATACATTGCACACAGAATAGAAGTAACACATTAGCAGTAGGGTTGTTTCCACATGGTGTGCTCATGAAGCATTTCTTTCTAATGGGACGCAAGATGCAAAGAGAAGATGCTAAGAAAAGATTGCAATTTACTGAAAACCTGAGTGTTTATTGTTTTAAAATTTCCCCTGGAGGTTGAGGACTCCTTGAATGCAAGGAAACTTGTGGATGAAATTACGTTCAACCCTCCTTGGGGAAATGTCCATGGACACGTATTCCATCAGTTGTGGCTAAACACAGAGCTGTCTACCTTCTTAGCATCGAGACAAGACATACTTAGAATTCCAGTCCATAAACATTTAAACGCCATCAACTCTAAACCTTTTGGCGCCCTGACTTGTATTTTCTCATTTACAATGATGGGACCATTATTTTTATTTTTTTAAACAGAGTGTGTTATGTGAACTGATTGAACAGAGTGCTATGAAAGTCTTTAATAAATTATAGGTGGATTTCTGGTTCTGCTCAGGGCCATGGTGGGTTGGCTGTGTTGAAATGGAATGGAATGTATTCATCCAGAAGGTCCAGTGGGTCCTGAGTATTAGGGAGAGGAGATTCATGAGTGCAAACTACTTTTTAAATCCCTTGTAAGGCTTCCCGCTCTATATGGAAAGTTATAACTAGGATTGAATAATCCCATCACAGTAAGGTGTCACATTGTCTAATTGGTTACTTAGGAAAATTTCGGAGTCACTCAATTTACCTTCTGCAAAAATAGCAATGAGCAAACTCTGGGAGTCAGTCCCACAGTTGCAACAGGAAAGCATCAAAGCAGTCCAAGATGGATGGGCCTCATTTATGCACCTAACATCTCTAAGAACACCTTTTACAACCTTTCCTGTGACTAGTGTTTCCCAGCGTGTATTACATTTCCTGCTTCCTGTTGTTTCATTAAGTGGAGGAAATGACTGTAGGTGAAAAGTTAGAACTTCTGCTGAGCTCAGGGATATGGTTTGCTTTGTCATTCCGCTGTGAATTTTTTTTGTTCATTTTTTAAATTAAAGTATAGTTGATTTACAATGCTGTGCCAATTTCTGCTGTACACCCTAGTGATCAGTCATATATTACCTTTCTTATATTATCTTTCATCATGTTCTGTCACAAGGGATTGGATATAGTTCCCTCTGCTATTCAGCATGACCTTATTGTTTATCCATTCTAAATGTAATAATTTGCGTTTACTAACCCCAAACTCCTAGTCCATCATACTCCCTGCCCCCCTCCCACTTGGCAACCACAAATCTGTTCTCTATGTCTGTGAATCTGCTTCTGTTTTGTAGATAGGTTCATTTGCGCAGCATTTTAGATAGCACAAACAAGTTATATGATATTTGTATTTCTCTTTATGACTTATTTTATGTAGTATGATAATCTCTAGCTGCATAAATTTGCTGAGAATGGCATTATTTCATTCTTTTTTTGTGGCCAAGTAGGATTCCATTGTGTATATGTACCACATCTTAATCCATTCATCCATCAATGGACATTTAGGTTGTTTCCGTGTCTGGGTTATTGTGGATAGGGCTGCTATGAACATAGGGGTGCATGTATCTTTTTGAATTATAGTTTTATCCATTGTGTCTGTACTTGTTTATAAATAAACTTCTTGTGAGCTATGCTCATGATAAAAACAGTGAAGATGAGTGGGAGTTAGATTCTGAATTTATCAGGAGTATTTCCTTAAATTGGGCTCAGAGTGTTAGCAGAAGCTGTGGTGTTTGGAAATTATTACTGAAATAACTGCGATTCTTGAAAGAAAGTACAGAAACCTTGAAAATTATCTATATTGAATATGTATGTTGAAAGAGAATGAACTGTTCGATCTCCTGCCAGAAACAGGTGGCCGAATTTCTAACTGAATGATGTTGACATGTGCTATGTCTCTTCTTCCCTTGACATAGCATTTCTCTTCAGCTTTCTCTTTGGTGTGGTGGATAGCTAACATGGATGTTTGCTATCCGTCTTTATTGAACTTGTGTGTTCAATTTATGCTCCTCAAGCCAGCAATATAACCAGTCACACCGCTTAGCTAATGACTAATGTTTGTGAAGTGACACAAGGACAATTTTGTCTAAAAGAAGATTTTTCTTCCCATTTTTCCTCTTCCAGAAGATCATTGAGATAGCTAGAATTTATATGTTGCTCTTGCACTAGAAGAGCTCCCAGTAGATAGTGCAAAGGATAAGTGGAGAAGAAAAGAGTGAGCAAACTCCTTTTTGTTGGCAAAAATAATATTGCTGTTTTGTTGCCTCCAAGGGTTTGGTGATGTTTCCATTAACCTAGTAACTTGTGTGCGTTCTGCTAAGTTTCTGTGAAGGTCCTAATTTGTGTAGAAAGGCCGATGAAAGAGCATTTTCCAATGCATAGGATAGAATTGTCTCTTTTTTTTCTGTGTAATCAAGATATAAAATGAATCTTGACATTTGTCAAGGGCATGTCATAACACGGGAGGCAGTCTCATGCAAGTATGCAACATTGCTTTTAAGGGACTTCTGTGAATATATCATACAGGGAGCTCTTTCCTTATAGAAATGCTAGAAAAGTCCTCTTCAAAGAGATGAGGATGCACACTGGCTCCCTGGAATATCCTTCCCTTGCACGACAACCTACAAAATCCTGGGCATCTGTCAAGCAAAGCAGCAGAGAATTGTGCCCCTCGTATATTTAGTTCTTAGTTCATTTAGTTCTTGCCTCTGTTATAATACCTTTTAGAGCAGAACAAATATCTATGACTTACCTTATGTCAGGAAAAAGCTAAGTGCTTTAAGGATGACTCTTCAGAACCACCTTCGTATTATCTCCATTTTACAGATGAGGAAATGAGGTAATAAGTGAAAAAAGCATAAAGTACTTTATAGCATGAACTGAAGATGTAAAATAAATTGAGAAGTAACCAGCATTATGGCTTCACATATTGAGCTAATGTCCCTTCAGATAAGGGTGGCGTCTGGGTCTTCTTTCTAGTCATAGCACCTAACAGAGTGCCTGGGCCCTAGTAGATGCTTAGTAAACCTTGGTTAATTGTGTGAGTGATTGGCCAGCTGCTCTGAATCTTCCTGAATCTAGAGTAGAGTAAAAGTGATTAAGGTTAGATAGAAAGCAGAGCTTTATATCTTTCATAAGGTGTTTGTCTATTATTATAAAAATAATAGAAGTGCATTGAAGAAAATTAGGATAACCTAGAAGAATATATGTTCTTCACAGTCATTTATCATTCAGAGACAATAATTTTCCTTCCAGCCTTTTCTCTATGGATTTTTACTTTGATATCATATATATAGGCAACATTATATGTTATCTTTATGCTATTCCAATATCATAAATATTTTCCATGTCATCAAAAACTTAGTAAACTTTACTTCTAATTGGTGTATAGATAAATATATTTGTTATATAAATGTACTTATCCATTCTCTTTATATTGAATATTTGGGATGTTTATAATTTTTTAACCATAACAAATAACACTATAACAAACATCTTTGGGAATATATAAGTTTTTGTGCACACCTTTATAGCAACTGTTGGTAAAGGAATTTCTAGAAATTGAACTAGTTGTCAAAATGTATTAATATTTTTAGCTTCTTGGTACATATTGCCAGTTTGTGTGAATCCAGTACTAGTTTATATGCTCTATAACTGTCTGAGCATACTAGTAAACATTATTGTCTTTTACATCTTTGCTAATTTGGCAGACTAAAGAAGATATTGGACTGGGCTCAAAAGGCTACTTACCTTTATGATTCTATATATGAGATATTCTTGAAAGTGAAAAACAATGGGGAAAAAAAATGGATCAAGTCTAAGAATGAGGGAAGGGATTGACAGGAAATGTACCTAGGGAACTTTTTGTGGTGATGAAAATGTTCTACATCTTCATTTTGATGGTGGTTTCACCACTTTATACTTGTCAAAATGCATTGAATTATATGCTTGAAAAGGATGAATTGTACTGTGTATAAATTATACTTCAGTAAACCTAACTTAAAAAATTACATTACCCATTTTCTTAAGCCACAGTTCTTTTGCTTTCCAGTGAAATTAAACAGCTTTGTATTTATTAGCTATTTAGTGAAGAATTAGTTCCACTGGAATTCTTTGCAGAATTGCCTTTAATCCCATGGCAAAATTGTCTAAGTCTGAGTATCTTTCCTATTAATTTGGGTGATCTTTTAATAGTGTCTGTCATACTTGCCAAAAATAGTTTTCTGAAGTTTTTAAAAACTTTATGAATATTTTATGTATTTATTTGATCTAGCCAAATTTATGGACACTACTTTCATGGTTTCTTTAATTTTTTAGCAGACTTTCCTGATAGAAACCTTTGAAACCCTGAAATGTTTTAGTAAATTCTACTTAAGTTTCTCCTGGGAATTTACCAGGTATGATCTGGGTATACTTCTCAAATTAAAAGAAGAAAACAACCTCTCTATGCATAAGTGTAGTTGCTGACCTTCCAAGGTGTTGTTGGGCTTGTCCTCTCCTCCTGTTCCTGCTGTACCACTGGACTGAGTGCTGGGAGCCCATTCCTGAGACCGGACCATTACTGTGCTTTCCCCACAGCGACAGCAATGCCCTGCAAAGTGATTTATGGCAATAGAAATGGAATAAACCTCAATCAATAGAAAACCTCATTTAACATTTCTCTCTACTCTCCAGTGTTTGGAAGTTCGGTGTTGTCTTGATTTGCCCCATAATGGGAAGAATGTCACGTACATTTCAGTCATTACTTACTGATTGCTTACTCTGTGCCTGTACATTATGAGACATTACTAGACATAGAGAGGTGAATAAGATAGACCAAGTTCCTGTCCTTATAGAATGTACAGGCTAGTTATGTGGCTAGGCAATGAATATGTATCAGACAATGATGTCAAATAATTGGCAGTTAGGATAAATGCAATGAAAAAATAATTTTGTCCACCTGCTCCAAGTGGGTGTGTGAAGAGTGGCTGTCTTCTCACCCCAATCTGAAAGTTTTGTTTGGTCTCAAGAGTCCAATACATTTTCCCTTCTAGTAGGACTACAGAAGAAAAAAAATGTTTGCAAACCAGTGTCCTGGGGAATTATGAATAAAGGTGAGAAGCTGAGTGAGCTTGGGCAAGGCCAATTTTCCTCATCTATAAAGCACAGATAATGTTACCTGTCCTGGGAGTTGCTGTGAGTATTAGCAAATATAAATGTAGAAGAGGCAGAAGAGATACTGGCTGAAGACTCTGGCAGCAGATAGCTGGGGTTCTGGCTCCCCCACTAATTAGCTGCTGCTCTGTTAGGTAATTTATTTATTCCCTCTGTCGGTCAGTTTCTTCATGGAGAGTGTGAGGATGGTAATAGTGCCTCCCTCATAGGGTTGATTGGAGAATTAAATAAGAAAATAAAAACTTATATGGCTATAAAAAGGTACTTGGTGTATGGTAAGTGATGAATCAAGGGCACCCTCTATCATTGCCATCATAGCTTTGTAATCATAGACGTCATTTTGGAATTTGGGTCCTAATATAATCACAGCAAATCCACATGCATTATGGCCACAGAGTCAAATTAAGGAGCAGTCAGGCCCTGGGTCTATGAGGAGCAGGTATGTGGCATAAAGAGAGAAGGATGAGCAGCACAGTAGCTGTAGACTTTCTGTGTAAAAGGGGTCAGAGAGGTCATCTCAGTTCTAACCCCATTTCCCTTCCCCTTTTACTAGGGACAGTGACCTTGAAGGAGGGAGAAGTATACTCTGAGTAGGTAGAACAGCCTTGGCTACAGCCCAGCTCCACCACCCAGGCGCAGAGGACAGCCCTTTGATATCTCTGGAATGATTTAGCTTTATTGCCTATTGTCTCTCTCTCCAAATTGCCTTCAGGATGAATGTCTCAGCCAGAACCCATATAGAAGACACTAGCTTCCCAAATACCTTCTGAGATGTGGACACTCTCCCCGTTTATGAAACATCCTTCAAACTGACCATTAGTGAAGGCTGTATTTTGCACCTTACAAAGAGGAAATTACACTGCATTATAAGTTCTGCACTCTGGCTTAGGCAGTGAATTAGATGAGGGATACAGGCCAGGGTGCTCTTTCCTACTGGGCATAATACCCAATTTATTTTCATTTACATTAATTTCTCTACATCACTGACTGCACGAGGCATTAAACTGTTAAATGCAAGCAATTTCCAAATGCTTGACACAAATAGAAATGTTTAATGAATAATAATAAAAAAGGAGCCTATGGAAGAAGCCAATATGCAAAATTGTGAAAACATGTTAATCAACTTTTCCCTTTGCATAGGCTTGACAAACTTTCTTTCTGCCTCTCTTTTTCCCTTCCTTCCTCCGTGCTTCTCTTCCTTTTTTCCTTCCTTTTTTCCTTTCTTCCTTCCTTCCTTCTCTTCCATTCAAGTTTTCTTTGAAAAGACAAAGAAAATACATTTAAGTGAAAGAAAATTGAGCAGTGCAGTATTGGTAGCACAATGAACAGAATGCATGGATGTGAAAGCCTTTATCTGGAGGATTCCAAGATGCAGACATTATAAAAAAAAAAAAATCTCCTTTCAGCTCTATGGATGAAGCAGTTTGGTATGAAAGGGGATTTGCTTTTAGGGCTGCATCTGCAACATATGGAATTTGCTGAGCTAAGGGTCAAATCAGAGCTGCAGCTGCCAGCCTGTGCCACAGCCCCAGCCATGCTGAGCCACATCTGTGATCTACACTGCAGCTTGTGGCAACACCGGATCCTTAATGCACTAAGTGAGGCCAGGGATCAAACCTACATCCTCATGGATACTAGTCAGGTTCTTAACCCCTTGAGCCACCATGGGAACTCCCTGAAAAGGGATTTTAATTTATGCATTTCATTTCAATATCACTTATATCTACTTAATGTCTGCCTGGCCTCAATGGCCTGTTAGAAGGAGGCCAAGGAGCTTAGGGAAAAGAAAGAGGGCTCTGCTGGGGAGGCTCATCAGCACCTCATTCCCAAGCTTCCAGGAACGTTGGGCCTTACCTGAACAGCAGTAGAATCTTAAAGCCTCCATCAAAATTGGTAGATCTTCCTCCTCTCCCCCAAAGTTTTATTCCCATCTCCTAACTTTATGGTATGTTGTGGTTAAAGGAGGTTTGCGGTTAAGAGAGATCTAGATCGGAATCCAGGCTCTGTCCTTCATGAGTAATATGACTGGGAAAAATGACTCACGTATCTGGTCCTCAGATTCCTTGTGTAAAAATGGTTATTCCATAGTGGAAGCTCATGTATAAAAATATACATGGAACAGACTGGAAGGGGAAAAAAAGCAATGTCAAAAGTGGCTGTTTCTTGTGTTCTTCTTTCTGTGTTCTGCATCTTTCAATTTTCTATTGTAGGCAAGCATTATATTTCAAGAGGAAAATTATGATTTACAAAAGCACATCTTTTTTTTGTTTAAGATCACATGGAATCTACTGAATCTCCTTTTCCTTTTTTCTGCTCCATAAAATCTACCCTTCTCCCTTCCTCTTTTGAAAGGACAGCAGATGCAGGGTGTATTAGTTTCCAGTTGCTGCTGTAACAAATTATTGCATACTTAGTAGCTTAAACCACAAATTTATTCTCTTTCAGTTTTGGGGATCAGGAATCTGCAGTGAATCTTATGGGGCTAAAATCAATGTGTGGGCAGGGCTGGTTCTTCTGGGGACTGTAAAGGTAAAATCTGTTTATTTGCTTTTTCCTGCTCTTGGTTGCTTCTTGTGTTCCTTGCCTTGTGGCTCCTTTCACTTTCAAAGTATGTCACTCTACCCTCTGCTTCTGTCATCCCATCACCTTCTCCCCATATAAGGACCCTTGTAACTACATCAGACATAGCCAAATAATCAGCAAACTCTCTTAGTCACATCTGCAGAGTCCTTTTTGTATCTTTAATGAGGGGCCATCACTAAGCCCAACACAAGGGGCCTGTGTATAAGAGGTGATGAATTAAACAAAAACTGGGCAAGGAAAAACAGCAACAAAATTTCTGATAATGTAAAATATCAGGCCAAGTACTTTACATAGGATATCTGTTTGAGTCTTATAGGTTCTAATGGTACTGGACCAAGGGCACTGGTAGGAAGTATAAGGCCTTAGGTTCTGGTATAAATGCCGAACCCGATGTGTTCTATTAAAAAACCAAAATCATGACATACAACAATGAAAAATGGTGAAGTCTCTTCTCCCCAAATCTCCAAAAGGCCAGAAATTCAGTCTACAATTATTCTGATTATTCTTTGAAATGTCAATTCTTACTGGTAAAAGGCACCAGAAAGACTCAGATTAGGGACTACTCCTTGATTCAAAAGCAGCCTATTTTCTCCAGCTGGGTAACAAGATAGGCCAAGAATGACTCTTTTTTTTTTTTTAAAAAGCAAAAAGTTCAAATGATTATTTTTTGTTGCACAAATGCCACAGGTTATTAAACTAACATCAGGAATGGATATAATCAGATCTCATCTATTATTAATGAGGTTCTGCTTTAATGTGATCATTATAGGTGTGTGCCTTACACCTAGAAGCTATCATCTAACATAATAACAACCTGAAATAATGAGATGCCAGCATGAGATTTTTCTTTTGTGAAGGGTTATACCTATAGGGTTGCTTTTTCCTTTCTTTATAACAACAACAATAGTAATAAACTGTAGCATTTTAGACAGAGACAGGTGTAAGTTTTATTTGTAATATAACGGTTACTGCCTAACATCTTTACAGTTAAGATTGGCTACAGAACCAATACAAACATATTTTGAAAACCGTATTATTACAACTTATAATGATGATCTCAGAGCCAGAAAAACTCATGTAACTTTCTTTAACATCTACTCTGTGGGTAGGAGTGAAAGAGAGACAAGAAGATAGAGAAAGAGAAAGATAGAGACAGAGAGAGATCCAAGATATTTTTACGCTTATAGGTCAATTTACTAAAAAATTTAAAAAGATTTTTTCCCCATACGTGAGCCTTTTAACTGCAATCCCTTTCCTTCTCTGAGGCATAAGGCTTGGAAAAAGACATAAATTAAGCCTGTGTGAACAGAAGCAGAGACAGACCACATCCTGAATAGTTCAGCTTCCTTTATAGCTGGTTATTACAAATAGTTGTGCTGAGCCTTGCTCACAAAATCCTATTTAATCCTTAATGCAACTGAATTCTATGGGGTGCAGTTACCTGGAGACCAGATTAGGGAAACTTAAGTGTCAGGAATGAGAGTGAATGCAGAAATGAGGCCCAAGTACCTGAGCATGTGACAACAGCAAAATTGGTTGAGAAAAACTCAAGGTTGGCCAAGTATAACCTTCATCTCTCAAATGGTTATTTCACTAATTCCCCCACTCTCTCCTTTCCTGGCTAGACTCCACTTCCTCACAATCTGCTGGCTTCCGACTATGCCGTATGATTTTTTTTTTTTTTAATTTTATGGGAGCATAGTTGACTTACAATGTTGTGTTAGTTTCAGATGTACAGCAAAGTGAAAACAGTTATACATCTACATATATCCATTCTTTTTCAGATTATTTTCTCATATAGGTTATCACAAAATATTGCTATACAGTAAGTCCTTGTTACCCATCTATTTTATAGATAGTAGTGTGTACGGTATGACTTTTGCTCTTCTGGGGCAAAGGGGGCAGCCTCCAGGGTCTCCAAGAAGTATTCATCAGACTTAGTCTTGGTGGCCTTAGTGCTATGGCATCTGGAGGCTCCCCATCCTCCTCCAGCTCCCTCAGTGCCAGGCTTTCCTGGTTCTTTTCTTGCTTTTCCCCCATTGTGCTTGGCTGGTTCCTGTGCCTCCATCCACTCTGGAAACACTGTCATCCTTCAGGTCACTTTTCACCACTTCACTGATGACTCCTGAGGCTGTATCTCTAGCCCTGTCCCTGGTAATGAGACTTAGACTTGAATTTTCACTCCTTTGAGGGATAGGTCCACATGAAGATTCCAGAAGCCTCTCAAAACATACAAGCCCTGTTTTGCTCAGTAGCGTCTATTCCTGCGCCATCTTCTGTCCTTACTGACTCTTTTTTTTCCCCCCGGTTTCTCTCATTCCTAGGTTCTATACTTTCTTATTTGACCAGAGGACATGAGTCTCCCCTCATTACGAGTCCTGCCATCATTGCCTAGGAGATTATAGTAACCTCTTAGCTGATCTGCGTGCTTCCAAACCAGCCTTTGTTGTGCTGCTAGAACTAACTTCTCAAAACACACATGAACTTACGATACTCCCGGTTATACTACTTCACATAATAGTTGTTCAATAAGTGCTACTTCATTCCTTAGCTTCAGTGACTTTATCTGGTAAATCGAAAGGTTGAGACTAGATAGCTCTAAAATCCAGCCTTCGTCTGATATTGTATATGCTGATAAGAAATAAAGGATGGCATTTTCATTTGACTTGGAAATACTACCACTGGTGAATCTGGGCCCAGGCCCGAAGAGTGATTGCAACATTTGAGGCTTGTTTTTCACTCTGACATTCTTTTCCCCTGCCCCAGGGAATTTAACCAATGTGAGAAAATCTGAAGTTCTCAAGTCAGTGATACTCAGCATATAAAATATACTCTTGAAAAATAGAACACTGGCTATTTTCTAAAGGGTGGACTATTTGAAATACCTTCTTATCTGTAAATACCTTTAGTGAGCTCTGTGGTCCATTCTGCTTCCAGAAAGTCAGTGTCTCTTTGGAATCTCATTTATATGCTGATTTGTGGGGTTTTAAAATGATTTATCCCACAGAGTCACACAAGTTTTTGTGTGCTTTATGGTTTTCTTTGAGGCTACCATGATGATGCATCTCTCAGAGCTCTGACTATAAGGAGTATAGCTGCTCAAGGCCCCAGCTCCTGGCCTCAAAATCCATTCCTGCATTTCCATGAGGCCACCTTTCTTATAGCTGCTGCTGGTC
>PVHT021183526.1:7193234-7236230 GCA_004024745.2 Catagonus wagneri | reverse complement strand
CCTGGGAACCTCCATATGCCATGAGTACGGCTCTACATAAAAGGCAAAAAGACAAAAAAAAAAAAAAAAGAACTCCTTTTCAGTCCTGATGGACTTTTCTTAGAACCACACTACCTTCTCCAGTGCTGCCACCCAAGCTTCCTTGCTTCTCTTTCTCTTTACCTTGAGGTCAGACCAGCAGAGCACATGCTCCCAGCTCCTCCCCGTTTTCTCTCACAGACAATTCCCCTAAAAAGTTCTTCCATGTCTCGGATACTCTTCTTCGATGATTTGGACTCAAATACAACCTATATTTGGTATGCTAAGATATTTGCCTTTTGGAGTTTCGTCATGGAGCAGCAGAAAGGAATCCAACTAGGAACCATAAGGTTGTGGGTTCGATCCTGGCCTCGCTCAGTGGGTTAAAGATTCTGCATTGCTGTGGCTGTGGCATAGGCGGGCAGCTGTAGCTCTGATTAGACCCCAAGCCTGGGAACCTCCATACGCTGTGAGTGCAGCCCTAAAAAAGCAAAAAAAAAAAAAAAAAAATAGAGGGGGGAACAAAGAAAAAAGAAATTTACCTTTCTCCATGGAAGAAAATGGAAAATCTGGTCTAGTGTTAGTATCATTTGTACAGCCTCAACCTGTACCGTAGAATCTTTTTTTCCGTAGTAAAGGCATCCATTCATCTTTTCCTTAAAGTTTTTCTATAAATTACAAACAATACATAACATTTGTAGGAAAACACATAAGTAAAAAGAAGGTAAAACCCCTCATAATCCCTCCATCCCCAAATAACCACTGCTTTTATGTCTTTTCTAAAATACACCAGAAAAATTTCAATAACAATAACAAATAAAAGTTGATCCATATAATGGCTTATCAGAGGAGATGGAAAATTTTTAAAGGGTCAGATTAGTGAATGTTTTAAATTTATTGGCTCTACAGAGTCTTGTAGCTTTGCAAGTCTGCCTGGTAGGGTGAAAGAAGTAGTAACCCCAGGGAACATGTAAATGAGAATGTGGCTGTATGCCAGTTAAATTTTATTTAAAAATTAGATAGGTGCCTGGACTGGAGCTGTGGGCCATAATTTGCTGACCCAGGATTTCGTAAAATTTCTTGCAGTAAGATCTAATTGCGGCTGATTGGGAATTTTCAGGACCTGTTTAAGATGACCCATTGGAGCCTGCAGAATGATTTCTACAGTCTGAGACTTTTGCAGAGTGGCTGGTAGAGCAGAGAGTGATGTCCTGCTGAAGTGTGCTACTATAAACAGGGCTTGCTTAGTCTCCTTGGGGAGAACCCAGGCCACAGTGCCAGGCCCTAGCATGTGTGAGAGGCTCCTCTTTATATGGAATTTCCCAGAAAGACTAGCCTTATTTAAATTGGGAAGAACCACTAAGCTGATAGCTATACTGTGGTCTTTTGCTGTTGTCAGGCATGAGTTAAGTAGGTTTCAAACCCTTCCCAATGTGCTTTTCTCATTTAATTTTGTGGCTGCATGAACTTCCATAGCAAATAATGAGTCAGGGCTGCAGCCCAAATGTTATGGACTCTTTATGTATCTGAAGGGCCTGTGAGTGCGCTTCTGCATTCTAATGGCTGTTTAACCAGGCACTGGCTAGGCTGAGCAAGCTTGTTTTGGCTCAAAGAAGGATTCTGCAGAATGCGAAGGGAACCCACCAGAGAGCTCCTTGGCCTCATGGCTGCCCTCCCCTCTCCATGGAAACATTTTTCTCCAAGACTTGACAGCTATTCCTCTTGGGTCAGAGTGAATCTGTCCCTCAGGTAGGATTCTCTGTGTCTGTCTTGATTTTAGTGTTGAGAAATTCTTACCTAAGAGTCCTGTTTTCAACATCCACACTGGATACTTCCATTTGTCCAAAGAAATTAACATTGACTCCCTATTCTCTGGCCCATCTGCTGGGATGGCACAGTGCCTGGTTCCTGGCAGGGTGGGCCTAGTCCGAAGGGCCAGGGTTTCGGTACACTGTATTTGGAGGGATGGCTGTGAGGTGTGGGGAAGGTAGTGGCCTTGGAAGGACAAGGGCTGCAGGAAACTGCTTTTTCTTGCTTCAATCTAAGACTCCTGGCCCCTTATATCAGCAGAGGTTCTGCTCTACCCCTACTCTACATGCTCTACCCCTCTGGGTGTTCTGCCCTTTAGAAAACCTGGGCATGATGGAGTTCTCATTGTGGCTCAGTGAGTTAAGAACCTGACTAGCATCCATAAGGATGGGGGATTGATCCCTGGCCCTGCTCAGTGGGTAAGGATCCGGTGTTATTGTAAGCTGCAGTGTAGGTTGCAGATGCAGCTCAGATCTGGCATTGCTGTTGCATAGGTGGGCTGGTGCAGCTCTGATTGACCCATAGCCTGGGAACTTCCATATGCCACAGGTGCAGCACTTAAAAAAAGAATGAAAGAAAACCTGGGCATGAGACATCTGTGTTTGCATCGGGGATGGTGGATGTTGGCATCTGGTTTCAACGCTCTCCCCAACCACAAACATCTAAAGGACTCATCACCGAAGATAAAGCAGAGTGAAGCATTACCGCATTCATATAAAGTGTGTGTGTGTGTGTGTGTGTGTGTGTGTGTGTTAGTATTTCTATACATAGGTGATGGGATTATAAGCAATTTTTTATTTTTCATTTCTCTCTCTTTTTTTTTCCTTTTTAGGGCTGTGCCTGTGTCATATGGAGGTTCCCAGGCTAGGGGTCAAATTGGAGCTGCAGCTGCCGGCCTGTGCCACAGCAACAGCAATGGAATCTGAGTCACATCCATGACCTACACTACAGCTCATGGGAACATCAGATCCTTAACCCACTGAGTGAGGCCAGAGATGGAACCTGCATCCTTAGAGATACTAGTGAGGTTCTTAATCTACTGAGCCACAATGGGAAATCCCATTTCTTTTTTTTTTTATCTGCTTTTACATTTTTCTGCAACAGATCTGTGGATGATAATTTTAAAAAGCAAAGCAAACCAAAAATAGCTGCAGAATATGAAGTATAGAAAGAGACTCTCCTAAAACACTTGACTTCTGAGTGAGGAAGAATTTCTCAGCCCTCTGTAAAATGTCAGTCAATTAGTGCTTATGAAGTTCAAGCTGGGACTTCAGGCCTGAGACAAAGGACCTGGAAACAGGAGTTGGGGCAGAAGCTGGAGCAGAGAAGACTGCATCATTGGTTCTGACAGTGCCTGGCAGAGGCAAGTAAGAGCAGAGCCAAGCTTCAGAAGAGACAGTGTATGTGTTATTTTCCTTGGAAGCCTTCAGTGATCCCTTACCAGACTCATCCTCAGCGTTCCCTGGAGGAGCTGATAGCTCCCTTTTCTGACTCCACAGGTTGCTCTCAGAGAAGTTTTTCTACTGTAGGTGGCATTCATTGAAACAGTCTGGTTCCTCTCTCTGGAAGGTCCGTGGATTCATTGAGAGAAGTAGTCATCCACAGTGCTTAGAAGATAATCTTGTTTATGGCAGATGCTAAAAATAAATCTCTTCCTTCCTCCAGCCAGAAAATGTTTTTTCCCTACCACTCACAGTTCTTTTTCTTTTTGTGGTAAAATATATAGAACGTAAAATTTACCATTTTATCTATTTTTAAGGTATACAGTTTAGTGGCATTAAGCACCTGCACATTGTTATGCAGCCATCACCACCATCCATCTCCAGAAATATTTCATTTTCCTCAACTGAAACTCTATACGTATTAAATATTAACTCTCCATTCCCCCCTCCTCCCAGCCTCTGGCAAATACCGTTACCATTCTTCTTTCTGTTCCTATGACTTTGACTACTCTAGATACCTCATATAACTATGCACTATTTGTCCTTTTGTAACTGGCTTTTTCACCTCATAGAATGTCCTCAAGATTCATTCATGCTATAACATGTATCAGAAAGTCCTTCCTTTTTAAGGCTGAATAATATTCCATTGCATTTATTTACTACATTTGTTTGTTCATTCATCTGTGGATAAACACTTGATTTGCTTTAACCTTTTGGCCATTGTGAATAGTGTTGCTATGAACGTGGGTATATAAATACCTGTTTGACCAGTTTCATTTCTTTTGAGATATATACTTAGAAGCTGATTTGCTCAGAAAACTACTCTTTGAAGTATGGCTGTAGCCTGGGAAGAGGTGGAAGACAGATGTAAAAGGGGTCATAAGTGGAGGGATCAGAGTCCAGGTGTATTTGAAGCATACCTACCACAAATTTAACTACTGAATAGGAATCATTCTGGGAGCTAGGCTAAAAATCCATATTTTTAACAAGTACTCTGGGTGATTTGATGACCAACTAGGTTTGAGGGAGCTCAGACCTTCATGATTTCAAGGTCTTTTCCTGCTTCGTAATTGGATAAAACTCTGTTACTCTTCCTACCCACCGGCTTCTTTGAAATCCTTGGATGTTTTCCTTGCAAATAAAAAAATGGAATTTGAAGAATGCTCACTAATTCGCACAAAAGGAGAAAGAATTGTAAACCAAATTGTGCTTAATGGGTTTATTTTGTTTCCAGAGGAAGCAAAATTTCCCAAACCTCACCTGAAGCACATTGCTATATCACTATCTTTACCCTGCAGAGTTGTTATTGATTTGATAAATGTACCTGCATATTTATCAAAATTCTAGCTATCATTTATTGTACCAAGTCTATTTCTGACAGTCTTTGGAAGTATAGCTTTTAAATTCCAAATCTTGCCAGGCATGTCTCCACCTTCCATTTTACAAATGAGGACATAAAGGCATTGAGGACTTAATTAAGCAAGTTGCCTTCACCATGTGTGATATACACCTGTTTGTACATATGCAATGACATATCAGAAGTTTAGGGTCTAAAGGAATTCTCATCCAGTCTGGAATCCTCATATTCTAGGTTTATATAGAGACTGAGAGGTGAAGTGTCCAGCAGAGGACGTGTGGTGGATGGCACTGGATCAGAATTCATGTGCCCCGATTGACCCTCTAATGTGTCTGTAAAGACTCACTCCCTTGATTTTCTTTTATGCTTTTCATCCAGCTGGGCTATGATTTCTTATATAACCTCATCTTAATCCTCAGTATCCTGCTGTGCCTAGACTAGGGCTAGGCACATAATAGGGGTTGACTAGTGGGTAGGCATGGCAGTGCAAATGAGAGAAAGAAACATCTACAGACAGAATGACCCCCCCCCCAAACAGTATAATTTTCTTCTAAGAATGCAAGTGTGAAGAATTGTTCCTATTAATTATGTAGTGGGGAATGTACATGGGGCATAGAGCCCAAAAACTTTCAATTTTAATTTCTCCAATTGCAACCAAAGAGGATCAGAATATACCCCCCCCCCCAATAAACCACTTTGGCATAGGATTGTTTTGAGATGAAGACTGAGAATCAACAGATTCAGGAAGAGCTCTCTGCCCTCTCACTAACTGCCTAAAAGCAGAACATAAATATCTCTTTGCCAAAGTATCCACCCTCTACCAGGAAGGGAAGGGCCCTCTTATTAACCAAAGATGGAGAGGTAACACAGAGAAAAGTTTGCATAAACAGATCTTTCCAAAATAACCCTTATTTTCCACTAGCTTTTCCATATATTTCCTAGTCACTTCCCCAACATTAATGTCCCTTGAAGCCTAAATTGTGTTTCATTTGTTAAAATGTTATGCAAGCCATACAGACTAATCTCTTCTTGAGTTTTACTTCTTTTCTGTGAACTCCTGGGCATGCAAATATTAAGAAAAAGTGTGTGTCTTTTCCTCTATGAATCAAACATTTGTTAGTTTAATTTGCAGAATCCCATACAGTGACCTAACAGAATAGAGGAAAAATTTTTTTGCTCTAACACTACTTTGAGATCTTGGGCAAATTATTAAACTCTTATCCTCAGGTTCCTCATCTGTGAAATGGAGAGATTAATATCTACTTCAAAGGTTTATTAGGAATAGAAAGTAAAAGCACCTGTCACAGAGCCTGTCACATACTGGGCACAAGAAATACTATATTTTTTTCTAACTTCCCTCCTAAGAGGAAGCACAACAATCTCAAGGAAAAGACTGGTTCAGCAGTCATAGAGTGAATACATTGCCAATGCAACTGGGGCAACTGGAGTTTGAAGTTAGAATCAAATTTTTGGGCCAGAAATTGTGCCTGTTTATATCAAATCAAGAGAAGTGTCCAGTTGTGTACTCATGTTCAAAGGAGCATTATTCACAGTAGCCAAGGTGGAAGCAATTCAAGTGTCTAGCCACAGATGCATGGGTAAACAAAATGTGGTATACACATACAAATGGAGTATTTTTCAGCCTCAAAAGCGAAGGAAATTCTGAGGCATGTTATAACTTTGAGGACATTATGCAAAGTGAAATAAGCTAGTCCAAAAGACAAATACTGTATGATCTCACTTAAATAAGGGATCTGTGGATGACCTAGAGTAGTCAAACTCATAGAAAGAAAAGTGGTTTTTCAGAAGCTAGGGGTGGAGGGAATGTGCAATTGTTTAACAAGTGTAGTTTCAGATCTTCAAGGTGAAAAAGTTCTGGAGATTGGCTGCATAACAATGTGAATATACTTAACATTACTGAAAAATAAAGATGCCCAATTTCATTATATATATTTTAACACAAAAATTTTTAAATTAAAAAAGTCCAGGAGAAATGAATAGTGTTTTATCCCAGCCTCACATAAAATCACATCTTTTCTTTCTGAGTCCAACCTGAGAACCTGAGGCCATTTCTTTGCAGGCAGAACTTTATGCTGCAACAGGTAAGAAATAGCTTCATAATTTTTAGATTAGCAGACTTTCTCTGCTAATGTCTCACTAATTATCATGTAGACTTAGCGTTGAACCATAATTATTATCAGTTAATTAGACCTTAAAATATATCTTTGATAACACCTCTGGCATTTAATTATGTAACTGGTAACTTATGAATGTTATTAAGGGGAATATATGACTACAGTAAAGTGTAATTAGATCTCATTTTCGTTTCTTGATATCATATTGATTATGATAACAGCTTTGTAATTTTTATAGCTTATATGGAAACAATCACATTAAATCGATAGTCTATAAAACAAATGTACGTTTTAACACGTGTTTCAAAAGTATATTAAGAGAGGCTTTGGGAAAAGAAAAAGTGGATATCATTCTTGGTAATATTTAGCAAAATTTCACAATAAGTAAATTGCCTGTTTTCATGGCCACTTTTTTGCCTAAAAACAAATAACATTCAAGAATTTATGTAACAAAAAGTGAATCCCTACTGTTGGAAAATAGAAAACAGTACCAAACTGTTTCCAATATTGTGAAAGTAACAAATATATTCTCCCAAAACTTCTGTGTGAATTTACTCATATTTTAAATGTCCTATTGTTCATTAAGAAATGTACAGTGAGTCATTTTGTAAAGTGCAGAATCCCTTCTTAAAATTATGTGGTTAATTTTCTCTCTGTAGAAGACAAGAGGGCAGCTAGAAACCAGATCATCTGGTCAGAGGGACTGGTAGATTCTAAGCCCTTTGAGTGCAACATTCTATCTTTTTTACATCTTAACATCATTGATAATTCCTAATGTGGTGGTTCACATATAGCTGGTATTTGTTCAGCTTTCTTGAGGTATAATTAACCAGTAAAATTTTAAGATACTTTGTGTACATCATGTGATATGATATACATATATGTTGTGAAACAATTCTCCCCATCTATTTAATTAGCACATCCATCATCTCACGTGTTTATCTTTTGTGTGTGGTGAGGACATTTAAGTTCTACTCTTGTTAAGTTTTGATTATATAATATAATATTATGAACTATAGTCACCATATTATAATTAGCTACTTGGATTTTATTTATCTTATCGATGAAAAGTTTGTACACTTTTACCAACCTCTTCTTTTTCCCCAGCTCCCCAGCCCCTGACAACCACTTTTCTATTCTTTGTTTCTATGGGATAGACTTTTGATTTTGATTCCACATATAAGTGATACCTTTTAGTACTATTTGTCTTTCTTTGTCTGACTTATTTCACCATGATGGCATAATGCCATCAAGTTCCATCCATGTTATCTCAAACAGCAGGATTTCCTTCTTTCTCATGGCTGAATAATATTCCATTGCACACATATACCACATCTTTTATATCCATTCACCTCTTGATGGACACTTAGGTTGTTTCCATATCTTGGCAATTATGAATAACACTGCAGTGAATGTGGATGTGCAGATATTGCTTCGAGATCCTGTTTTCATTTTGTTTGGGTATATACTCAGAAGTAGGATTGCCAGATCATAGTATTTGAATATTCATTGCCCATTGAATGAGAAAGCTTGGAGGAAATTAAAGAAATTCTACTTTTTGTGTTTTCTTTCCAAAACGGGGGACAACAAAACATGCCTTAGGAAAACACATAAAGATTCCCGTGTGAAGAGGATATTCAGGGCCTGAATTGGTAAATACTTTGTCACAGAGGAAACTGGGAGATATATAAGGAATAATAATGCAAAATAGATAAACTGTAATAGTAGGGTCAGGTATATGTGTGAAACTAAGCTACCTGAAACATATTCAGATTTGAATTTATACAGTTAATCTTTAGACAAATAGATGAATTGATTTATATAGTTTTCACTCCATGCCCCGATTTGTAATAAAAATGTAATAAAATAGCATTTTGGGAACTGTTTAGCATGTAACATAAATGAAGAAGCTCTTTGCTCAAAGCCACAAGGAATAAAATAAATCATTGTTTAAAATCACAGGAGTGGGATGCATCAGTCATTAACTGAAGGTTCTTGTAAACAATTCTTTTTCAATTCTGATTAAATGAGAAGACATTTTTTTTTTGGTCTTTTTTAGGGCTGCACCCATGGCACTTGGAGGTTCCCAGGCTAGGGGTCTAATTGGAGTTGTAGCTGCTGGCCTACACCATAGCTACAGCAACGCTGGATCCTTAACCCACTTAGAGAGGCCCAGGATCGAACCCGCAACCTCACAGTTCCTAGTCAGATTCGTTTCCACTGCTCCATGATGGAAATTCCTAAATGAGATTTAGAAAACATATTTTGATAACAGCTTTGCTGTTCACAGAATAGCAACTGCCCTGATGTTTTCCTTTTGCTACGTAGCAGACTATTGGTCAAATACAATCTAAGGAACAGAGTGAGAAAAGACTAGCCTTCTTTATTTTCTAAACATGAGTGTTCTTACCAAATACAAACAGCTTTGATTTGAATATTTGCGTAATTTACATTTCCTTTTCCTGAAATGAGTGATCCTTGTGCAGAAGGCAAATGTGTACAAAGTAACATGTTTGCTCACAGAGCTGAGTCATTGGCTGTAGGCCTTAGCAGGCAAGAAAACTAGACCAGCTGAGGTTCTACCCAGATACAGAAAACAAACTAGTGTTTACCAAAGGGGGGAAGGATACATTGGAAATTTGGGATTAAGGGATGCACACTAGTTACTATATATAAAATAGATAAAAGATAAGGACCTACTTTATAACATAGGGAACTGTATTCAGTATCTTGTAGTAACCTATCATGGAAAAGAATCTGAAAAAATATTTATATCTGAATCGCTTTGCTATACATTTGAATCATTGTAAGTCCATTTTAAAAATAGAGAGCTGTGTGATCTTGGGCACCTTATTTAACATCTTTGAGACTATATCCTTACCTGTAAAATGGGGCAATGGGTTGTTGTTAGGATAAAAGAAAAGATTTGGAAAGCATGCCATGTTATTGGTGCTTAATAAGTGATAACTAATTTCCCTCTTATGATTTAAAGAGCTGAGAATCAAATTTCAATGCCACTGAAAGGAAAACAAATCAATGAACCAAAGAGGAACACAGAAGTAGAAGTAAAGCCAGAAAAGCATCTGTTTTAACTCACAGAGGTTGTAGATGAGATTTGGCAAAATATTTTGTCTGGGGAAAATAAATATTTTTTCTGGGGAGGAATGAAGTGATACGATGTATAGGATCTTGGACAAGAGTGGAGCTAATAACAGACTCACTTAACAGAGTTGTTGTAGGGATTAAATGCAATAATATTTGTATGCACTGTGCAGGATACTTGGCACAAAAATGCTTAATAAACAGGCCAAACACATACTTTTATAGATGAAAAAAGTGAGGTCCAAGGAAATTAGGTAACTCTAAGCTTATGTTAAAGGAGAAGTAGGCTCTTGGTCACCTGATTCCCAAGTCCAGGTTTCTTTCTATTTCACCATCCTTTTGAAGTTATTTAAGATTCATTGAAATACACTCCATAACTAACTTACTACACTTATTCAATAAGTAAAATACATTTCTGAGGAATTACTCTACTTACAATGCTTATTATCTGGGAACCCTGAATAATAATGGAATAATTCTGCTTTAGATGGTGTTTAAAGTTTATCAAGGCAGAAGTAATGAAATTAGATTGTATTATCATCACTATCTTCTTATCAAATCTGGCTGCTGACCGTGGCGCTGGTGCTGCAGAAATCCTGAGCTTCATGGAATTTCTGCCCAATGTCTAGTTTTGAGTCAAATATTGATAAGAAATTAAACAAGCATCCTTCCAAACCAAACATGCGTGCAAATGATTTGAATGTGAAGTTACAACCCAGAGACCACCTGAGCATACCAATGGGTAGCAGAATTACTTCACCTTTTAATAGAAAGTAATCCATTTCTGAGAAAGCATTGCAGGCAATTTGGTACAATTGAACTTCGTCTTTAACCTTTTACTATGATTTATGTGATTAGGCTACTGGAGGAAGTGGTTTTCAACAGCATAATTAAAGCACTTTGAGGAAATAATTTCTGTCTCAAGCACCTTGTGTACATTTTTGTTTTCAAGTGTTTGTCCTTCCTCATTAAAAGGAGAGACAGGAAATGGAAAAATAATGACTTTTAAACATTGTCTTGGACAGGAAAGAAAGATCACAAAACAGCAGAGTCAAAGCCAGGGTGTTGGTCTTTCACAGACCTATACAGCATAGTTTCCTGTCTCAGCATTCCCCCAATTTGGGAATTTCACCTATCTACCAGGATTTGTGTTTTTCCTAAATTTAGGAGACCAACTAAGCTTTAAATGTTGCCAAGCAAGGACTTTTTTTTTAAACAAACAAATAAACAAACACATGACTACATCTGCTAAGAACTAATTTTATAAAAGAAAGGACATTTTAATATCAGAAAATAAAGCAGCCATAATTGTATAATAATGGAAAATTTTGTCTGTTTTTGCCCATTTTATTGCATTAGTCTTTGGCCTCCTCATTTTGCAGGAAGTGAAGTAGGGTTATCATGGACTAGGTGTAGAGTTCTCTATTCAAATGCTCTGCTCAAATCCAGTTTAGACTAATTTTAGGCCAGAAATATTCAACTCTGCTTTTGCATTTACGTCTGTGTCTCAGGTTATGTTCAGAGCTTCCCACATAGTCTTCAAAATCAATGAAATTTATAGATAACATATATCATTCACATTTTGGGGACTAGAGAGTGTAAGAATTTAGTTAAGAGTAGTGAGATTTGCAAATCCCAAGATTCTGGGCCATCATTCTGAACTCTGATTGTTCTCTGCCATATTCTTTTGAGAAATAGGATCTTGAGCTCTTGCCCCAGAGTACTTTACATCTCAACAAAAAGGAAAAGAAGATATGTTCTTTCTGGAGAGAGTAGGTGTGGGTGACCTGTCTGGGTTCACTGGCTCACTGAACAGTGATTAACATTTAAAATGTATGCAAACTGGACTCCTAATTAAAGTCCAATAATGTAAGACTTTGAACTTGTTCACTGCCTTTGGAAATAATCACAGATGCTGGCTGCTTATCATGAAAAAGTCATTATGGTAAATGACCAACTCCCCCACCTTCTCCCTTCCATCAGCTGCAAAAGTGATTCTCCATTGTAGGGATAGGCAAATTGTGCATGCTTCAGAGTCAAACGTCTTCTGATAGCTCTAATTGTTTTATACATTATCTTGGTTATAGGAAGAGTAAAATTTATAGAGCTCCTGTCACATGTGAATTTGCTAACGTGCCAAATTTGGAGATAGAAGATACTACTGTTGATCTGAAGAATCATCAAGAACTCTTGATGACAATTTTGAATATGGCAGTGATGAAGGATGAATGACCTTTCTTCTCATTCTTTATTACTCCCTTGTTTGGTGGGAGGATGGGTATGAAGTACAGGAGGGAATGTGAAAAAAGGGGTGAAATCCAAAAGAGGTTGGAGGTCAGAAATATCCACACACCAGGTATTTGTTGCAGGCTGAAGAATTAAAGTCAATTTGTTTGCCAAAGACGGGGAGAGAATCCAAATAAGAATCAAAGACTCGGCCTGAGAAGAGAAGAAAGGAAAAAATTAGAACAAACAGTAATTGTGTACTTGCTTTATGCCAGAGATTCCCATAGGCACATTGTTCATTTACCCATTTGACCTGATGAACCAGGTTGTGCTACTTTACAGGTGAAGAATCTGGGCTTAGAAAAGTGTAAGGTCCTGGACTCAAAGCCAATTTCAACTCTAAATCTGATGTGAAAATTCATAGATCTTACCAACTCCAAGCAGGCTCTTCAAATTACTCAAAAATGTGCCCTCAGAAATGAACCTTGGAAACCTGATTTCAGAGCTGTAGTTTCACTTCTCATTCACCTGGACTACAGTGTCACAAAAGCAATGTGCTTGTCATAGCTGTTGGTCTTAGTGCACCATGGCCCTGGAACAGGTGGCTGCAAAAGAAGCTCTTCCATGTGCTTTGTCCAGCCCTCTCACCATACTGTGTGGTAGATGTGGGGTGGGGAGGTTAATGTTTACTTGCTCTAAGCAAATATCTAAATGTAGGCAGCAAAAGAAATCATTTTCACCTTTCAGCAATCATTCATTTAATGGAAACATTTAAGGAATGCAAGTTATTTCCTTGAAGATTTATGAACAGAAAAGTGATTGATGAGCTATGAGAGCATATATTTTCCCCTCTATTTTTATCCCTCTCTGGTCTGGTGGGATTTCCTCAGTATTTGTGAGGTCAGGACACGAATACAAATAGAGACCAGATACTGTATGTCTAAATATTTAACATTTTAAATAAAACAAGCTAAGGATTAAATATGTTCTATCATCCTTTTTTAAAAATACACTTTCATAGTGACATGAAGGACCGGGTTCACATTTAGACTTCTTGGACTTCGAGGAGCTCCACTTGGGATGTATGAGCATTGGAAGGGCAGGCCCAGTTCCTGGGCTGCATCCCACCCCTTATCTTCCCACCTTCACACAGGCCTGCACTGTAAGAGGCCTGCTAAGCACTCATGAATGTTTCCCAGACTCTATGGCCAAGCTCCAACCACAGGCTCCATGGTCACCCTCTTTCCATTCACCCCTCAGTACTAGGGCTGTCCATCCCAGCGGTACTCTGGAGAACAGATCTGGGGAAGAAAATCATTCTGGTCCTGGAAGCAGTTTGGGGGAAATTTGGGCAGGGAATTCTAGGGTCTCTGGAACCCAGAGGCACTCTAGAAGAGGCAGGTGTGGGTTTTGGGTGGGCATATCTTCTTGACCATATATACTTCTCACCCAATGGGAAGGAAGTAGCTGGAGAAGATTCTGGAATTGGGCCTTTTAGCCTAGGATCCAGGGCAGCCTCTAGCTAGTCCGAGAGTAGCACCCTTGTCCTTATTGTCAATGTTATGGGGAAGAAGGGAAGCCTGTAAGTGAGAGATGGGAGTGTAATTTGTTACCGGGCAAATATTCTTCAAATATTAAAATATATTTTAATTCATTTTTATGGTACCAATTCTTCAGCATTAAAAATATCTTAGTTTACAGAACTCTTGCAAAATGAAACTAGTTAGTATTATTCTAACTAATGCAACTACAGAGTTCTTTGCACCTGCATGAAATGGAAAGGTCATCAGCTAGTTTTTCTAGACCTTACATCTTATTTGTAGAAGAGTCTGTCAGGGAAAAAATTGTTAATGCGTGTATCCAACAACTTTAATCTTGAAGTTATTGGAAGAAAATGAGCACAGAATCCATAAAGGCCATTTTCAGAGAGTCACTTTTCTGATTCCGATGGCATTCTAATTAATATCATGGAGTGTTAGCACACTAAGTAAGGAGCAGTTATTAGCTATCAGATCCTGACTTTGGGAGAGAAATGATGGTATATTGTGCATAATTTTTGCATCATTAAAAATTAAATCCTATAAGCATAATGACTCAAACATCAGGCCCTGACAGTATCTGCAGATGATAAACTATGTATGTAAAAAAACAATTTACTAGGTAATGGTGCAATATTTTCTGTATTTAGACAGCATTTCCCCAAAAAGGCAAAATGATACTTCATATCAAATTATTTCTAGGTAGAAGTTAGCAAAAGAATAAAGATGTATAAAATAGGCTGTGGTATAGAAAACTTTAATAGTTTTTCTATTTTACAGTAGGTGATCTAATGTGAAGAGTGTGGATTTCATAGTCAAATAGACCTAGGTTTTGTTCTTAGGGTCACAATCTTGCAAACTTGAGCAGATTTCTTTATCTCACACTTCAGAGAAATTGAAGGTGAAAATTTCAGTTTCATCAACTGTCATGACAGACACTCACCTTAATTTCTGGAGTTTTTGTGCAAATTAAATGAAATAGCATCGTTAAAGGACTTCACACTGGGTCCAGGGCACATTAGACACAATAAATATTAGTGCATTTCTTCCTACTTTTTTTTTCACATTTTTGAGTTCTTTTTCTGAGGAGAGCACCTTAAAATAAGAATCTGTTGCTACTGTAGAAAGTCAAGCTCACAGGATGAATCACAATAGAGATTAAAAAAAAAAAACCCTACTGATTGCATCATTTATTTATAAATTTGTGTCATTTACTTTATACCTAGTACTTTGTACCTTTTAATCCTCTTCCTCCATCTTCGCCCCCCCCCACCCCTCTCCCTGCTGGTAACCACTAGTTTGTTCTTTGTATCTGGGAATACAGCACATGGAATATAGCCAATATTTTATAACTTTAAATGGAGCATAATCTTTTAAGATATTGAATCATGGAGTTCCCACTGTGGCACAACAGGATCAGTGGCATCTCTGCCAGGACACAGGTTCAATCCCCCGTTCAGCACAGTGGGTTAAAGGATCCAACTGCTGCAGCTGTGTTGCAGTTCCCAGCTGTGGCTAGGGAACTCCAAATGGTGCAGAGTAGCCAAAAAAGAAAAAAAATGAATCACTGTATATGCCTGGAATGAATATAAAATTGTCAAACAACTATATTTCTTTTTTTAATTGCTCAATTAATTTTATTATATTTATAGTTGTACAGCAATCATCATAACCAAATTTTATAGCATTTCCATCCCAAGCCCTCAGTGCATCCTCCCACCCCACAACCTGTCTCATTTGGAAAACACAAGTTTTTCAAAGTCTGTGAGTCAGTATTTGTTCTGCCGAGAAGTTCACTGTGTCCTTTTTTTAGATTCCACATGTAAGTGATAGCATTTGATGTTGGTGTCTCATTGTATGACTGACTTCACTTACCATGATAGTTTCTAGGTCCATCCATGTGGCTGCAAATGCTGTTATTTCTTTCCTTTTAATGGCTGAGTAATTTTCCATTGTGTATATGTACCACTTCTTCTTTATCCACTCCTCTGTTGATGGACATTTAGGTTGCTCCTATGTCTTGGATATTGTATGTAGTGCTGCAGTGAACATTGGAGTGAATGTGTCTTTTTGAGTCATGGTTTTCTCTGGATAGATGCCCAGGAGTGGGATTGCTGAATCAAATGGTAATTCTATTTTTAACTTTCTGAGGAATCTCTATACTGTTTTCCACAGTGGTTTCACCAGTTTACATTCCCACCAACAGTGTAATAGGGTTCCTTTTTCTCCTACCCTCTCCAGCACTTATTGTTTGTAGATTTCTTGATGATGGCCATTCTGGTCAGTGTAAGATGGTACCTCATAGTGGTTTTGATTTGCATTTCTCTAATTATGAGTGATGGTGAACATCTTTTCATGCATTTTTTTTTTTTTGCCATCTGTATGTCTTCTTTGGAGAACTGTCTGTTTTAGATCTTCTGCCCATTTTTTAATGGGGTTGTTTTTTTTTTTTTTGGTATTGAACTGCAGAAGGTGAAACAACTATATTTCAATTAACAACAACAACAACAAAAACATTGCTGACTGAAATCTCCCAGGAGTTCTTGAAGAACCATCTGTGAGCTCTCCGAGCTCTAAGCTAATGACTTAGAGCCAAACTCTTAGGAACCTGCTAAGATTTCCATGGGTGGGAGAATGACTGGCATGGTTATCTCTTGGTTTGCGTTTCCTGGAACACTTGCTATATTTCCCCCAGTGATAATGTTAAGCCTTCAAGGGAATAAAAGTTAGCTGGTGTCTGAGACCATCCAGGGTGTTAAGACAATTTGCCAAGGAGAACAAGACCATGAATTTAATCTTGTTTCAGTCTTAGAGCCATAGCCTGCCAGCCTACTCTCTGACAAGTCATCTCATAGTTGTGCACTCTGGGTGCACCCCAATTTGGGACTAGAAGGGGGACTGTGGGTGTGACCATTAGCTGGTGGTGAGGTGACTTCCATTCTTGAATAGCATTTGTGACTTCTGTGACCCTAAGTAATTGATGTGTCCTCTGCATTCCTTGGGTTTTCTCACTATAAGTGAGATGAGCTATCTCTATCTTACTCAAATTTTCCCTGGAAAATCCTTAAGCAAACAGAGCTACCAGTATAGTGTAGTGTTAGTAATAACTTTGCATCTAGTCTCATTCCCGTTGTATGGTAGTGTGTATTAGATGCTTGTCCTTCCACTATGTGGGGAGATGTCTTGGTGTAGCGGAAATTGCTCAGGCTCTAGAACCAGAAAAACCCATGTTCCTCTGCCTGTTCTGCCACTTATTAGCTAAGAGGCCTGTTCTGCCACTTATTAGCTATGAAGTTAGGTTACTTAACTTCTCTGAAATTCAACTTCCTCATCTGCACAGTGGGGATAATAACACCAAATTATAGTTATTTTGAGGATCAAATGAAGTAATACATACCTTTCATTTCCTTTCTCACTCCTTTTACATCCCAGCTAAAAGACAAATAATATGAAGGAGTGTGCTGGAGCTTAGTCATGAAGTAATTAATGGAGTGTTGTAATGGGTATGCAGAATTTCTTTGTAGCTTCCTGGAAGCTTTAAATATTGCAGGGATTTCATACATTTTTTCTGTGGTCTATTGAACGTTTCCCTCTTGTTTTCAAGCATCCTTTATGCATCCATTCTATGTTTATTTAAAAAACATTCTTTCGGTTCATAAAGGGAACTGTGTTCAGTTTGCCATCTCGAAACTGGAAGTCCCAGGCTTGTCAATGTTTTTAACATCTTTGGTTTCTTATTTTCACTTGAGTTGCCCCTGAGTGAAGAAGATAGTGCCTGGTAGCAGTGGCAGGGCAATGGGGTGCTGAGAAGGAGTCATGAACCCATTCAGATTTTTATGTATACATCATGATGTAAAAGGAAAAACAGAAAAATTATGCATCAAAGTGGAATGAAGAGAGATTACAAATAATGAAATAGTTCCCTCCAGATAGTCAAGATTTGAAAGAAGCCTAGGTGTTTCCAAAGAAGTAACAAGTGAAAAAAGAGGAGAAAGAATATTGGTTTGAGATTAAGGAATTCAGGGGGTCTAAACTTCTCTGTCATTTTACCATCCCTGCTTTGTAATCTGGCCAACTTGCACCACCTCTCTGGGCCTTGGTTCTATCCATGTCCATGTATGAAGGAGGGACATCACACAGATGGTTTCCATTTTCTATGCCAAGTCTTGAAACAGTTAGGGTCAACACATAATTTGTCAGGTGTTTCGGGTATTCATTGCTGGAGGTTAAAAAATGGAATCCTATGCTGCACAGTACACAGAACTGTGTGTGACTGGGTCACTTTGCTGTACAACAGAAACTGAAGAAACATTGTAAATCAACTATACTTTAATAATAAAAAATAAATAAAATAAAATAAAAATGGAATCCCATAAAAAAATGAATGATAAACTATATGATATGAAGATTCTATTTTAAGAAGGGCTGAGTGTGAAACTCTAGGAACCAAAGATGTCATAACATTTTAGTAGCAATATTAATGTAGAAATATTAAACTGTGAAACTTCACATTCAGTATGACTGAACCAAAGGGAAAGAGATCAGTCACAATGACCAATTTAAAAAATATTCATATAGAAAGAAGGTCCATTTGTAACAGTGCCTGTTTGCTTATTTACAACCTTGGTGGTAATAAAGTAGATATAAATAAATAAGTAAACAAATTGGTATTTAAAAAATAAGCCCAACTTATCAAATATATATGTGCACATGCACACAGCTTCAGAAGCTATAATTGGATTCCAATAACCTAATATGACTTGTCCATGCAGAGACTGTGACTAAGTGCTATATCAAACAATAGATCATACAAAAAAATTGAAAGAGTGTTTTTTGAATGAAAGTGGATTAGACATAAGGACGCAGCCTTAGATCTTTGAATACCTTATATGTCTTTGTGTCTTTGAAGTTTTGTTTTTGCATTATAATCTTAATGGAAAAAGTAGAACAGAAAGGGAAATATGACCCAAATTTATTCTTCCTTGCTCAGAATGAGGAAATAGCTTTCAAAAGGCAAAAGCCAAGGCATTTAGAAAGGGTAGAACATAAAAGATTGATGACTGGGATACATGGAGATTTCATTAATTTTTTTGACTCAGTGGATATTTATCAGGGGCTTATTATGAACCATACTCTGAAAGCTTCACAGAGGAAAAATGAATAGACAAAGAAGAATTTTGTGTTTATAAAAGACACATATGACCTGAATTGGAATTGTTTTATCAATATGTGAAATTTCCAGAGAGCAAGGGAATGGATGTGGGGCGACTTAGCTGTGAGGGTGAAGCTGCATGGGAGGGTGAGAGGGGGAAAAGGACAGCCCCAGAAACCACTGGGAGCGATAATAAGAGATGCAGGAATGTCTTCAAGAGAAACTTAGTAGCATTGGCAAAATAACTCAAAGAGAAGCTAGACTTCTAGAAGGCACTGGGGAGGGCTATGGTTAATATAAAAATATAGATAGGATTGACAGAATTATTGTGATGACTGCACCTGGAATTAAGGCATCATGGAAGAGCTAACAAGGGGTGATTTTAGACCCACAACTGGAACAATATAAGTTGTCAGGAACGATCAAGAATGAGTTTCTTCTTAGTAGGGAAAGAGCATAACTCCTATCTGTTGTAAATGGGAGAACTTAAACCTGTAGAAGGTGAAGGGGAAACAAAACAACTTTTTCAAGCCTTTCTTATGTCACTTGACATAGATTATCTCATTAATCATGACAACTCTAGGATATTATACCAATTTTGAATAAGGGAGAAAGGAAAACAGAAATTTTAAGTAATTTGCCAAGGGCACACTGCTGGCAATTGGTAGAGCTGGGATTTCAATCCGGGTCTCTCTAATTTGAAAACAAACAAGGTGTATCAGGGTCCAATAAGGAGACTGAAACCACACCAAATGATTTGAAGAATTCATTATTAAGAATTGTATGAAAGGTATTAAAGAACTGAAATTCAAAAATTGAATATTAAGGTATCGCAGAGGTAGTAACTGCAAGAAGCTGTGACCAGCCGGCCCTTGGGTTGGGGGAACCAAGGAAAGAGAACGTAGTTACCAAGCTGAGCCACTTGGAGGATGGACCCCTGGTGCTGGAACCCATTCTTTGGGGGAGGTGCACCACTGACTGGCACTGGTGTCTTAGAGGGAGATGAGGCTGCTTTTGCCAGTGCTGGAAGAACTGCCAGCTGCAATCAACCACTGGTGCTGGAGAAGAAGCACTGTTGGAATGACAGAGGAACTGGAAGCTGAGAGGATGAGCAATGCCCTACTTCTTCCTCCTGACTGCCACTCTCCCTAGCGCCCCCCTGTTGGTGCGATATAATAGCAGCTGACAAAGAGGAGAAAAGTGGTTCGGAGTTTCAGCCCCAGCATCTCAAAGCCTAGCATAGGAGAGCAGGTCTGAAGCAGGATACATTATGTAGCTTGATGATCCAAACAAAGAAGAAAAACTCATGAACACAGGTGCATTATTTCTTCCCCACTCCTTGGGCCAGTTCTGAAGAGTTTTATGATCGATTTTAATATTTGTTTTGTTGAAAGGGGCACGAACAGCCACATTTCACTAACTTCTGAGAAGTAATATAAAATCCAAACTATAGAATACATTTGGGAAGACATGCAACTTTGAAATTTTCACAGTGGCTTTAAGTGGACCTTAAATAAAAATTCATATTAATTGACCTGTGCAGTGAGGTAGGAAAAATTTATTTAGCTACTGAACAGTCTCTGTTATTAGGACAGAAGGACAAGTCGCTTTAAAAGCTTTGCTCATAACTTGTGTTTTTCTTTTTTTCCTCAATGTTTTTCTTTTCCAAAAGAGTAGAGAACAAACCAGATCCTTTTCCACTGGAACTACACTTGAGAAAAAGCAAATGCTAAACAGGAATTAGGAAAGAGAAAACATTCCCCAAAGCCCATGGGGATGACAATTCCTGGTTAACTGTAAAAAATGGAGAACATAATTGAGACAGATGACCAGATTTAGGAAAAATAAACCTCACCATTAAAATCTAATTAAATATTTGCATTTCAGCATTAAATTTCTTCTCAAAAGTTTTGTGAGCAGCAGGGTGACAGTGAAGATTATTGACTATAATTTGCTGAAGTTTTTTAAACTAAATTAGTTTTGTGCAATGTATGGAAGGTTTACTCAGCTGTGCTTATCCAGTGGCTGCTTTATTATTCTTTTAAAGTGAATCATTTATAACTGTTCTCAGAGATCTTTTATCAGCCACTTATCTCCTTCAACTGGACTTGTGACGCCAAGGGATAAAATGAATTGCTGGCTAATATTGTGAGAATTAATCAGACCACAACAGCGGGAGAGTAATGGCTTACTTACACTTAGATATTTGCATTTGGCAGTAAAATCACAACAAAAATATAAGGATGTTTAATCTTCTGCTTTGACAAATGCTGGAACATGTTAGCAATACATAAAAAAAATTAAGTACAAGAACTGTGTGTTTTAATTTTGAATGATTAATCTGAGGCATTTATTATGTGAAGAAAGCTCTTATTTGATGCAAAGATTCAAAGATTTTAAATTTTTTTTTTTTTTTTGTCTTTTTGTCTTTTCTAGGGCCTCACCCACGGCCTATGGAGGTTCCCAGGCTAGGGGTCGAATCAGAGCTACAACTACCGGCCTTCGCCACATCCACAGCAATGCCAGATCTGATCGATGTCTGCCACCTACACCCCAGCTCACAGCAATGTCAGATCCTTAACCCACCGAATGAGGCCCCAGGGATCGAACCCGCAACCTCATGGTTCCTAGTAGGATTCGTTTCTGCTGCACCACCACAGGAACTTCTTTAAATGTTTTTAATCATCTTGTAATAACTTTGAATCAAACGGATCTAATTTCCTTAATTTGTTTTTTCCTATCAGACCTTTGGACTGATGAAGTAAGTCTTTTGTCCCTCATCTCACTCTCCTCTGAAGACTGTCAGTTCTGTTTCATTCTCTTTGTTTCTTTTCAGTCTTTCTAGTCCCTCAGTCTCACAATGACAAAAGAAAGCAGTAGCAAAACCAAGACCAAAGTGGTGGAGATATTCCTGCTGCTGTACTATTGAAATGATTTCATACACTACTTGCTAATTTTCCTTAGAATCTGGCATCTTGAAGTAATAGAATTAGTTTCTTGATTGCTATATAAGCACTGGAGAAAGTATACACTGGGAAATTTCCTGATTTGAGTCCACTGAATCAAATGCTTTAGAGAACATTTCCTATGATCAAAAGGCACTTTTTTCAGTTTGTCCATCTGTAGTTAATGGCATCCATTGGTGTTTAGTTCTGGTAATTCATAGAAATTCAGGTGTTCTCATCAGGGACTGTGTGGATTTTGGTCTTTGATGGGTATGTACCATGTATATACCAGATAGATGATAGATAGGTAAGTAGATAGATAGATGTGAGTGTACCTGTGCACACATTTCCCTTTTCACAGCTGATGTGTCATGGTGTAAAGCACATGGACTCAGAAAGACTTAAGTTTAAATCTTGTTTCCACACCTTAAAGGCTATTACCTGGTCCTATTATTTTACCTTTTGGAACTTTATTTTCCTCATGAGTAAAATGAGAATAATAATATCTACCTTGCCTGGTTGTTGTGAGAAGTGGAAACTGTAAATAAAAGGTACTTGACACTTCCTCAGCAGATGATACCCACTGAGTATTTTTATAGTCAGTAGAGAGCACCTTAGGATTCTCTGCATTTCTTTTTAATTTTTTTTTATTTTCAAGGGTATTTTTTACTTAGATATAGTTGACACATAACATTATATTAGTGTTAGGTTTATAACATGATTTGATATTTGTATAAATTGCAAAATGATAACTACAATGTCTTATTAACATCTATCACTGTATGTAGTTATAATTTTTTTTCTTGTGATGGATTCCATGCATTTCTTGTATTTTCTGGTTTTAGAAAAGAGGAAAGCCTGTATGTTGGCTGGAGCAGCCCCTGGGTTATAGCTCTGGGAAATCTAAACTCTGAGTCTAATTTTGGATGGATGTAGTTCTAGCCAAGGAGAAGGAGCTCTCAGCAGACTCTTGCATATCTTGGTTTCTGGTCTGTCTGAAGTCTAGCTGCCAACAAAATAACTTGTTCACAAAACATAAATAGACCCATAGACATAGAAAAAAAACCTTATGGTTACCAAAGGGGAAGGAGTGGGGAGGGATATATTAGGAGATTGGTATCAACATATACACAGTATGGTAATATATGCAAGTACAAGGACCTACTGTGTAGCACAGAGAACTCTATTCAATATCTTGTAATAACCCATAATGGAAAAAAAAGTCTGAAAAAAATGTATAAAACTGAATTGCTGTGCTATACAACGGAAACTAGCACCACATTGTAAGTCTACTACACTTCAGTAAAAAATTTTAAAAATAAAGTTTACCGTCTTGATCTCTGTAGCAGTTTTCTGTCTCTTCCTATCAACTGCTCAAGGACAGAGACTGTCTTAGAATACTTTATATCATGTTGTAGGTGCTTAGTAGCTGCTAAGCAAAATTTATGACTATTAGTTTTCTAAGATTTCACTCACTTTTACTTTGCTCTTTTGCCAACCAACTGCTCTTTGGTCAGAATTTGTTTCAGAAGAGGATCCAGGATGGCAAATAGGCTTTATATTTTAAAGCAATTCTGTAGGGACTGTCATCCAATGTCCAGTCTGAACGAAGGCCAGCAATTAGTGATGACTGTCATAGGCCTGTGAGTGGGTAGCATTTGCTCCTTGTGTTGGAGTTCTTTCACCAGTTGGATCATCTTTTGGATGTTTCCCCTGTATGTCAAAGGTTTGGCTGGTGGGAGTAGGGAGAGGTGAGGAGGATGAGAATCTCCTCTTGAGTCTTACTTCTTCCTATAGCATTAACTTGAATGTCACAGTGGTAAAGGATGACCCTCTTATTACATGGGGAAGAAAACACTGGTCTTGAGGTATTCTTGCCCTACCCCTCCAAGTCAGTCTCTGGTGATGTCTGAGTGGGGGTCAAACTTCTTAAAGTCTCTTGTTGAAAGTGAGAAAGAGATGTCTAAGGGTAACAGCTGACAGTGACAACACCTTCACTTTGGCAAACCCTGGGCTTAATTTAAAAATTCTGCTCCAAAATCCTTAGTGATGCTAGGGTTTAATCTCCCTGGCTCTCCATCTTCTTTAAAATGGAAATAGAAATGTCAGGTTTATTACAGGCACATTGAATATAAAGAAGGAAATTTTGTTATGGTGTCATTTGAAGGGGATATTATTACATTACTGTTGTTGAAAATAGCTTAATTTTAAAAATAAAATTCAATCATGCTTACTGTAAAAACTTCCAACAATACAAAAAATATGAAGAATAAATCAACTCAAATCACGCTATCCAGAAATGACTAGGCATAACATTTTGATAAACATACTTCTGTCTTTAGGATAAATCATGAGATACCAACATGTTTTATTCTGTCCAATAATATATTCACAGACATCTTTCCGTGTCAATATTTCTTTTTAGCTTTTCATTATGGAAAATTTCAAATATATACAAAAGCATTCAGAATATGGCATAACTCTCATGTACCTATTATCTGATTTTACCTTTTCCGTACCTCCCTGGTGAATCTTCCCCCCAAATCCCCCTTCCTATTACTGGATCATTTTAAAACGTTGTAAAGCAACTATAGTTTAATAAAAAAATAATGTTAACTTTAAAAAATAAATAAAACAAATCCCAGACATCATATTGGTATTACTTTTCTAGGACTGTCATAACAAATTACTACAAACAGAATGGCTTAAAATATTGGAAATTTATTTTCTCATATTTGGGAAACTAGACAACTGAAATCAAGGTGTGGAAAGGCTGGTTCCTTCTGTAGGCTTCCAGGGAGAATCTGTTCCATGCCTCTCTTCTAGCTTCTCATGGTTGCTGGCAATCCTTGGTATTTTTTGGCTTGTAGCTGCACCACTCCAGTCTTTTCCTCTGTTGCCATGTGGCCTTCTTCCCTGTGTGTGTGTGTCTGTGTGTCCCTCAGTGTCCTCTCTTTTTCCTATAAGGGCACCAGTCTTTGGGTTACAGGCCACCCTAAACCCAGGATGATTTCATCTTGAAATTTTGCATTATATCTGAAAATATCTCATCACCAAATAAAATCACATTCTGAGGTTTCAGATAGACGTGAATTTTGGGAGCCCTATTTCATTTACTATAGTTTACTTTCATCTATTAAGTATCTCAGAAACAATGTTCTGTTGTCTGAATATTCAAGTTTTTAAACTTGTTCTTTGCTAATGACAGAGCATGTTATATCTCATTTTTCACTAAGCATCCATCTTTTCACGTCTGTGTTAGATGGCTAGGTCAAAGGGATACACAGCTCACATTTTGATACACATGATCAAACTGTCTCCAAGAAAAAAATATACTAATTTCCCCCAACCCAAACAGTGCCTGAAAGTGTACTCATCAAATCTGGACTTTGTCCATTTCTTAAATTTTTACTAATTTGGTAGGTGAGAAATATTTTTTGTTTGTGTTTTTTGATTGTAAATGAGTGGGGATGATTTTTTTTTAAACGAAGAATATGCAACACTAGTGGAAGATGGAGCAAGAACCACTAGTAATGCTTCAATTCTGGTGCTCAAAACTGATTCAGATCAAATCGTTTCCATGAACACCACTTGTATAGAGAACTTCAGGGGAAAAGCACTAGAGAAATACTATTAATCTTCTATATGTAGGGTATATACATTACACTGTGGGACGCTTAAAGTAGAAAATGAATGCCCTGCAGATCAAGGAAATAACCTCTTTAAGTTTCTGTGGACAATTGTAACAAAATGTTCAATCTAGAGGAATTATCACCCACTGGAGGTCACTTATTTAACCAAGGGGCAATACTTTTTCCAGTTACATATTTCACAGCCAGATTGTATATTAGGCTTTTGTTCATTTTGAAAAAAAAGGAAAAAAAAAAGACCACTCTAGATATTCTTTGTCCCGTTTACCATCAGTCAGACCGATCAGGTTAGCTAACACACTTACAGGGCCCAGCCAATTCTCTGGCTAAAGGTCAAAGGGCACCGGGGACTAGAATCATCAAAAAGGATAGTTTAAGACCTTAAAAAAGTCATGTTTTATTCCATTTTACTTTCCTTCTCATTAATAACTTAGATTTTAAAATATAACATTTTTGTGTTTTAACTATCAAAGTAATGCACGTTCATTTGTAATAGATAGATGATGAGGCATTGCACATAGTAGAAACTGAAAGTTCCTTCATATTACCCTAAGACGGAATAATTTTGAATAATTTTCCCAGGTTTATCCTTTGTATATGTAAACATTACTATTACTGTTTTTTTTTTTTTATGGAATTGGACTCGTATTGCCCTGCAATTTGCTTTTTTCACCTATTCATACATCTGGCATATTTTTATCATGGAAGAACACATAGATCAATTTCATTTTAACAGCTGTAATATATACCACTGGAATGATAGATCATAATTTATTTAGCTATTTCCCTGTTGATTTGGGTTGCTGCTAATTTTTCAGTCCTGAAAACAGTGCTTTGCATTGCTCATGTAGAATTGTACATTTTGCAGATGTTTTTATAGGATAAACTTTTAGATGAACAGTTGTTGAATAAAAAGGTAATGCATACTTGGCATGTTGACAGAGAATGTCAATTTGCCTCCCTACCTCCCCAAGAAAAGTTGTTCCAGGTTCTGTGCACACTAACAAGGTGTCCCAGTCCCTAATATCTTCAAATATTTTTTGGGGGGGTAAATCAGAAAGTGTCTTTGATTACATGAAAACGAGGTCACCAAAAACTTCTAGTTTAAGTTGGGGGGACCCTTACATCTATGCTATTCTTCATTGCTCAAGATTCAAAGTGGTCTAGTGGATGCCCCATAAAACAGATTACCTAGGAGATCCATCTAACCACCTGGAAGATTTGGGGACATTACTGTTCCAGGAACTGATCAGTGCTGAATCTGAACTGATTATCAGCAGCTTAAAAACAATCGTTAATTTTATACTCTTGTGCTGCAATTAGGGAAAACAACTCTTCATTTCTGTAATAATGATGAGAGCAAATACTTATTAAATGTCTACTATGTGTTCAGAATTTCCATTCATTATCTAATCCCAAAGCCCATGTTCTTTTCATGATCCAGGATTTTCGCTCAACAGCAGAGCAGCTCCTTCAGCTCAGGCTTTGATGAATTCATAATGGGCTACTTCGGTTCAGTACTACACATCACCAGATTTTTGAAATTAAACATTACTCATAAATCCTAAATTCTTCCTTCCCTTCCTTCCTTTCTTCACTTTTGCATTCATCAAACATATTTTAAGTATATGTCATGTGCCATACAAAAGAAATATGGTTCCTACTTTTGAGGGTCTCAGAGTCAAGTGAGGGTGACAGATGTACATGTTACAACCCAAATGTTTACAGCTGTGAGATAACTAATTGTTATCAGGAGGAATGTATTCAGGAGCTCAGAGAGGAAGCATCTATTTTTGCTTCCAGTGGCCAGGGAAGGCTTTGCGAATTAGGTACCATCTGAATAAAGACAAAACCTTCCTTTCCCATGGAATATCCCTTGATGCCACTGTCAGAAGCCGAGCAGGACTGTACCAGGAGTTTGATTTTTGAGCAGGGGCTGGGAAGGGGGAGGGAGTAGGGACTTAGTGTTTCAAGTGGAAACATTTTATTTTTTCAATCTGATATTATAGTTGTTCAAAATTTTAAATAATCTTAAGAAACTGAAACCACTAAGATTGCCTGTATCTTTCTAATACCTACACACACACATACACACACACGTATAATTCTACTGTAGTAATCTATAATTTGCTTTTTTCACCTCAAAGTAAGTAGTAGAGGTTATATGTCAATGTATACCTTACTTTGGATCTTTGAAGCAGGTATATACTATTTAAGTATATGAATTTATCAAAATTAATTTTTTCAGTCTCAGTGGACACTTTGGTGGTTTCCAATGTTTTTTATATTGTAAACAACCACTGAAATGAATCTCTTTGTATATACTGTTTTGGAACTTTGTCAGTTATTCCCACAGGCTAAATTTCTAGGAAAGCAATTGCTTCATCAAGGAGAATATATATTGCTACATTGTACTAAAAGGGTTATATCAAAGACACACCTGTTGTTTATGAGAGAAAAAAGCAATAACAACAACTTTGGAATAAGAAAGAACCAAGTGCAGATCCTGAATCAGTCACTTTGCATCTCGAGTTACTTGTGCCCAAATCTCAGCTTTCTCATTTGTGAAATCCATTAGCAATACTTACAGCAAAGTGTTATATAAATTCAGTGAGATTATCTTCAGACATAAAAGATCTATTGGAGTGGCACAAAACAATCACTTATTATGTGATAGTCCACTGAAAGCTATATCTCTAGGAAAGCAAAAATGATACTTTTTCATCCTCATACTCATGACTGTTTCAGGCTTCTGGTGTAATGCACTATCTAAGGCTCTTTTCCACAAGGAGATTTTAGAAACTGCCTTCTCACAAATGGCTAAGACCTGTCCACACATGCCTTTGTATTTGATAGCCTTGTATTGAGGTCCCCTAAGCATTTCCTTCCTTCCTTCTTATTTATCAGGTTTAATGCATCCACCTCGTGTGCCTTAATGGCCAGGTTTAAGAATGCTTTTTCTTTTTATAATGTAAGGCCTTTAAAGGGTGTTCGTGATCTATAATCTGGAGCTGTTTCATGAAGTCCTAGATCACTTGCAGTGAGATAGATTGGATCCGCATTATAACGCATTAAAAACAGGGACATCTGCACAGCATCCCCCTGGTGCTTTATAACTGGTCTCTTCCTTTTAAATCCACATCTGTTATATAGCTCCCAAGTAAATGGCACACATTTTGCTTAAAGACAGGACAGACTGTAAGGACTAAATTTTATTTTTTCTGACCATTAGTGCCTGCCATCAAACAGATTGTGAAAACGCACACATTTTTGAGCTGTAAACAGGCACTTTGTATGCATCCCCACGAGGGAAATAATTTTTCCCTTTAAAAGTAGGTATATGTGTGTACATATAAATTTATTTGTTAATATACATATTTGCTTCTTTAGGAAATATTTTGAGATTCGCAGTGGGGAATTTATATGATATGATTTATTTATATGATTATTTAATTTATGTGTTATGATTACGTGATATGATTTAAAATGGTGTTTTTTAGAGTACTTTTTTCTCCTCAAGAATGGCAGAATCTTGATAATTGTTGAAGCTGGCTGATGGTTACATGTGGGATCATTATACCCTCCCTCAGCCTGTGCAGGCTTACACTTTTGCTTAATAAAAATTAGATTAAAAAGATCATATTTTTCTGAGCCAAAATATAGCCCATGCTCTGTCCACAGCAGAACATATAAAATTCCACATTCGACTGAGAAAATATCCTTAGAGCTGAGTGTAAAATCAAATGGCTGAGAACAACCAGTGTTCTGTTGGCCTTTGATTAGAGTCAAGTGTTTTTTTGGTATTACAATCTGACAGTGCTATGGAGAGTTAGGGCAATTTACTTTGAATTGTAGATATTCAACATAAGAATTTTTTAATCCCATTCTGTGCTCTCATCTTTTGATTATTTGAGATTTCAGTCGAAGTCCCATTTACCCTCCTTTTTTTTCCCTTTTAAGGGCTATTTAACTTTTTAAGAGATTCAAGTCAGACTCAGAACATGAGAATTAGCATTAGAAGATACGGTTTGAATCTCAGTTCTGTGTAACCTTAAAAAGGATACTTAATTTCTCTGAAAATCCATTTTTTTCACATAGAAAATTAGTATAAAAATAATCCTTACAGGACTGCCATGAAGATTAAAAAAAGAGAGTGAATAAAAACATGCTTTACAAACTGTAAAGCTCCTATAGCTGGAGGATAATGTGATTGCAACCTTGTAGGGATCTGCCATCTCAAAGAATAAAGAACTCTTGTGCACCCAGAGCACTAAACATACCTAGGATGGGATGGAGAGAATAAGATGGTGTTCTTCCCCTTTCTTGGCTGAGGGAATGGGGCTAAAAACCTCATTCACGCCGAGTAGTAGTTTTTAAAAGTGAAAATGTACCCCTGGGAGCTTGTTTGGATTCAGACTCCCAGACCAATCTTTGGGATGCTGATTCAGAGAGTCTATAGTGGGGATAAGAATGTACGTCTTTTTGTAAGCATCCTTGGTGATTCGATATACATGGTCCAAAGATGTCAATTTGGAAAACATGCCTTCTAAGGTATGACAAGTTAACCTTTTAAAGGCTATTTCCTGTTTAAAAGAAGACTCTATGGCCACTTGAGATGACATTTAGAGATATAAGTAATTTGTATAATTGAATTCATCTGGGTGCTTGTTAATTGGGTTGGCTCCTCAGAGTGTAGTCCAAGTGCTTTGCAGTAGGACTATCACCCTAAAGAAAGAGAAAGAGGAGGAGGAGGAGGGGGAGACTCTGAGGGAAAGAAGTATTTAACTTAAAAGAATATGACCAGGAATGAAATGCCAAACAGCAAGGTAAGGAGGTTTTGAGTGGCACCTCCCCAGGGTCCTTCAGACTATGCCCCACATTGGGGTGAGTGGTTGTGGGGGGGGGCTGATTGTTTCCCTTAGCAAACCACACTTTCCAAAAGTCTCATTTTGGTAGACTCAGTTGTGGTTGCAAGGGGCTTCTTATGAAAAACAAAAAATACTCCTTTTCACCTCTATCGCTCGTATCACTTAGGAAATTGTTGGAGAGATGAAGAAAGGGGCTGATCACTTCAGATTGGTAGGTGGCAATTTTAACAAGCAAGGGAATTTACAAGTGAGACAACTAGATCTCTGCACCAGCCTGCAAGAATCTCAGAAGTTCGTGTAACTGGGTTCAGTCATGTGCTGTGTGGATGGTCTCAACAACATCAGTCTCTGTCAAAGCTGCATCCTTGAAAGCAGTTCCAATTGTGGGAATGGTGAGCAGAAGGTACATTCCAAGGACAGAGGATGGAGTGAGGAGCCTCCAGTTGCCTGGGTTCAGCTGTCAGTTCATGTCCTCTCCATGACCTCTTCCAACAGAAATTCCAAGGATGTGTTTGTTTATTTGTCTATATTTTATTTTATTTTATTTTTTGGCTATCCCACAGCAAATGGAGTTCCCAGGCCATCGATCAGTCAAAACTGTAGTTGCAAACTGAGCCGGCACGGTTGAAGCAATGCAGGATGTTTAACTCACTGTGCTGGGCCAGGGATGGAACCTGCACCCCAGTGCTCCCAAGACACTACCAATCTGTTGCGCCACAGTGGAAACTCCGAAATTTAAGGATTTTAAGAACTCTGTGCCAAGAATGGGAGGAAGACCAAATATATATATATATATTTAGTATATATCACAACATCATAGCCTGCCTCATACTGAAGCTTCTTTAGTGATTTTGTGTCTATGTGGAGCTATCCTTAAGGTAAAGTTCTGGAGACTTTATTTGCATTTTCTGAATTACTTTGAGTGTGATTATTATTTTGTCAGGAAACTATAGCTTTTACTTTAGATAATTGACTTTAGAAGGGTTTGTTGCATTGTTTAAATGTGATTTTTATTTAGACTTAGGCTAAAATATTTCCTGTGTGGAACACATCTTTGGTTTTGTAATGTAAGTCAATGGAAAAATATATTTTGATTAAAAGAGAATTGCTTTACAGTCAATTTTTAAACAAGAATTGGAACAATTGCATTAGGTGAAATTGCCCTGTATACCTGCTCTCCAAATGTTATTTACTTTTTACAATACAATTATTTTTCAATGTTCTCTTTATCTTCTTAGGTTTCTTTCTCCATTCGGACTCTTAGGGTTTGATTTCCTAGTTATGCAGTATTTGTCAAATAATATGAAGTATATAAGAACATTTTGGGAACTATAGTACTATAAAAATATATTAATATTATGGAGGGGGGGGAGCCTTTTTCCTCTTCTGTACTTTCTGTGCCACACCTATATTTTTAAGAGATTTGGAATGAAGGATATTCTAATCATATACTATTCTCTGCCAAGATAGAACCCTGCCCAGAATATCTGTCTCCTACCCTGTAGCTTAAGTTGAGCAAACTAGAATAATGTTTGTCCTGGGCAGTGGCAGGACAGCTAGATCTTATATAGAAGATCTGCCTTCTATAAATTTGGGGCCAGGGAGGTGGAGCTGAAAGTGGAGAGGTAGATACATCTGGGGAAAAAAAAAATCTTTCCTGACACTTCCTTAAGGCTTGTTTTATGCAGACTATTGAGCTGTTTTATCTATCTGCCAGATTTTGGTGATGACCTCTTTTCAAGATATTTAAAAGAGCAGCATTAGGGTCACATTTCCTCTTCATTGCTCTGAAACAGACTGCTGTCAGGAGCTAGAATTCATCACAGATAGCTTAAATTCAGGAACCCTAATGGAGTGGTTACTTTCAGATGTGTGACCAGGAAGAGAAGCTTTGAGGCACCTGGATGCTAGCAGCAATAGGAGAGTGTTGCCACCCAAAGGACCGAAAGAACAAAGGAAGGAAAATGTGTGTGGGAATCTGACACTAGATGACAACTAGAGCCACAAAAAGAGGCTGCCCAGCCATGGCTGTGGTACTGGAAGGACATGCAGACAGAGACTGAAGCTGTCAAGGAGCAGAAAGTGACCTCGGCTTCTCTTTTCTTGGTCTCAGATTGGCTGTAGCCAACAAGAAGCCAGTTGGCAGGAAAGCCCAGATGATGCAGTCATCCAGGTTCAACATCCTGGGACACAGAACAAATGTTAGAAGAAGTAAAGATGTTAATGGGGATGGGAAAAGTGATAGCAATGGTATTGATAATTCCAAAACTGATAATAGAGCTTAGAAATCTTGAAGCTTTATGAAGTGAGGTTATGCCAAGTGACTTAAAAAAAAATTATATGTCTTTGGTTGGATATAAGCGATGAAGCCAGTAAATTTACTTGTAGAGAGATTTGCCAAACTAAGCATTTACATTGCAGATGCTCTTTAAGTTTTTTCTTAATTACAGATATTAGCATCATGCTGTGCCAAAGAGCACCACTCTTGTCAATCGCAACATAGTGCACAAGTTCTTCTAATAAATATTTTTCAACCCCAATTATTGGACACTTTTAGAACAAAGCTGGTTTCCCCTATTCAATACAGAGCACTTGAATGTTGATTTTTATCTTGATAGTGTTGCTATTTAGTCAGGGATTATCTTTTATCTCGGTTTGCAAAACAGCTGGAAGTGTAGGTACTGAGATTTGGTATTTGTCTTTCTGCACTTGACTGCCAAGCAAAATCATTTCATTTTAATCAACAGAATGTACCTGTATAAATTAGCATACACATATACCATTGAAAGACTGAAACTACAAGTTTGACCTTATAGTATGTATAATATATGATTCTCTTGGATAGACAGAATTTTCTTTGCCTCTCTGACCGTATATTTGAAATTAAAAAAAAATGCACAGAATAAGATTTTCCTTTTTCATTGTTTAAAGTAAGCCTCCTTCCATCTCCCTGGCAACAGGTGACTTATTCTTCCAGCTGTGAGACCACATTTGTCTCTTCAGACCAGCATGAGCTCTGCTCAACAAATTTGCTGCTTAAACAATTGAAATATGTTTTCTTATTTGTTACATTTAAGAATATCAGGTGCAGAGAAGAACACATTTAATAACTATGGTTTATAGTTTTTGAATATTTGCTATATAGGTGGCACTTTTCATAGGTATCTCATGGTATATTCTAATACTTTCACATTTTACAGATAAGAAGAATGAGGCTTAAGGAGTTACACTAGTAGATGGCTTAGCCAGGATTTGGACCCAGCTGTCTACTATCATTCATGATCTTAACCATTATGGTAAGCTTCCTGTAGCTTTCTGCCAATGCAGGATTTAGTTTAACTTTTCCTTTTCCACTTGGAAAACCAAGTAGATTTATTTTTTTTTAATTTTATTGGAGTATATTTGACTTACGATGTTGAATTAGTTTCAGGTGTACAGCAAAGTGAATCAGTTATACATACATACATATGTCCATTCTCTTTTCATATATAGGTTATTACAGAATATTGAGATTTCCTTGTGCAATACAGCAGGTCCTTGCCAGTTATCTATTCTCTACAGTAGTATTGTGTATATGTATATGACAATTCTATCCCCCCAGTTTATCCCTCCCCACCACAATTTCCCCTTTGGTAACCATAAGTTTCATTTCAAAATCTGTGAGTTTATTTCTGTTTTGTAAATAATTTCTTTTGCATCATTTTTATTAGATTCCACGTGTAAGTGGTAGCATATGATATTTGTTTTTATCTGACTTACTTCACTTAGTATGATAATCTCTGGGATCATTCATATTGCTGCAGGTGGCATTGTTTTTTTCCTTTTTATGACTGAGAAATATTACATTGTATATATGTACACATCTTCTTTATCCATTCCTCTGTTGATAGACATTTACGTTGCTTCCATATCTTGGCTATTGTAAATAGTGCTGCAGTGAACATTGAGGTGAATGTATCTTTTTGAATCATGGTTTTCTCTGGAATATATGCCCAGGAGTGGGATTTCTAGCTCTATATTTAGTTTTATTTTTTTAAGGAACCTCCCTACTATTCTCCATAGTGTTTACACCCAATCTACATTTTCACCAACAGTGTAGGAGGATACCCTTTTCTTCATACCCTTTCCAGCATTTATTGTTTGTACACTGTTTGATGATGGCAGTCCTGACTGGTGTGAAAAGATAACTCATTTTAGTTTTGACTTGCATTTCTCTAGTAATGGTGATGTTGAGCATCTTTTTATGTGCTTTTTGGCCATCTGTCTGTCTTGACTGATGAAGTGTCAATTTAGATCTTCTGACCATTTTGATTAGGTTAATTGTTTTTTGATATAAAGCTGCATAACATGTTTGTATATTTTGGAGAGTAATCCCTTGTCTGTCGCTTCATTTGCAAAATGTTCTCCCATTCCATGTGTAGTCCTTTTTTTTTTTTTTTCCCCAGTGCAAAAGCTTTTAAGTTTAATTAAGTCCCATTGGTTAATTTTTATTTTGATTTTCATTACTCTCCAAGGTGAATCAAAAAAGATATTACTGTGATTTATGTCAAGGAGTGTTCTGCCTATGTTTTCCTCTAGGAATTTTATAGTATCTGGTCTTGTGTTTATGTCTTTCATCCAACCATTTTGAGTTGAGTGTGGTGTTGGAGAATGTTCTAATTTCATTCTTTTTTTTGGGGGGTTTCCTTTTAGGGCCATACCTGCAGCATATGGAAGTTCCCAGGCTAGGGGTTGAATCAGAGCTACAGCTGCCAGCCTGTGCTGCAGCCACAGCAACACCAGATCTGAGCCCTGTTTGCAGCCTACACCAAAGCTCATGGCAATGCTAGATCCTTTAACCCACTGAGTGAGGCCAGGGATCGAAACCACATCCTCCTGGATACTAGTCAGATTCTTAACCTCCTGAGTCACTATGAGCACTGCCTAATTTCATTCCTTTACATATGGCTGTCCAGTTTTCCCAGTACCACTTATTGAAGAGACATTCTTTTCCCCATTGTATATTCTTGCCTTCTTTGTCATGGATTAATTGACCATAGGTGTGTGGGGTTATCTCTGGGATTTCTATCCTGTTCTACGGTTCCATATTTCTTTTTTTGTGTCAGTACCATACTGTTTTGATTACTGTAACTTTGTAGTATAGTCTGAAGTCAGGGAGCCTGATTCCTCCAGTGCTGTTTTTCTTTTTTAAGGTTGCTTTGACTATTTGGGGTCTTTTGTGTTTCCATATAAATTTTAAATTTTTTGCTCTTCTTTGAAAAATGCCACTGGTAATTCTGGTTTTATTGGAGAAGAACAAAGATTGCCCTCTAAAGGAAATGGAAACCATATGGAAATCATCCATTTTACTCTTGATTTAGAAAATGTTTATTTAAATGATAAGATTGGACTGGGTGTTAGACATAATGGATAATTATCACATATTTTATAATCAACCAGCCAGTTGATCTTGATTTAGTCTCTTAATATTCAGAGGCTTGGAACAGCAAAGCCTCCTTTTCCTTGTCTGCCAAAGACAGAAATAATCTCCCAGACAGTAACAACACTGTAAAGACTGTATACTCTAAGTAACTCTTTACTGTAGTGATGTCTTAATCAATTTGCCTTCCTCGGACCTCCATCTTGCAAATCCATTCTCCAAATTTATGCCATGATCATTTTTCCAAAGTGCAGCATTAACCCTGGCTACCATCTCATCTCATCTCATCTCAAAAACCTTTTTTCTAACCATTACCTATAGGGTAAAGTTAAAGTGCTTAACTTAATGTTCAAAGTGCTTTCCCACCTTGTCCCAGCTTAGCTATCCAATCATACTTTTCACATTCCCCTTTAAGGAAACTGTATGCCAATTAAACAGAATTATTTATTGTTCTATTATCCATGGCCTTTATTCCTTTGTTCATGCCTTGAATTAATGAATGGCATCCCCCACCCCCCACCCCAAATCATATTGAAGCCCTAGTCCCCAGTGTGACTGTATTTGGAAAGAGAACTTTAAAGAGGTAATTAAGATTAAATGAGGTCACAAAAGTGGGACCCTAATCTGACTGATAGGGCTAATGCCCTTATAGAAAACAAAGAGAATTTTCTCTTTCTCTCTCCACCATGTGAGGGCACAGCAAGAAGTGAGGACACAGCAAGAAGATGGTAGTCTGCACACCAGAGAGAGAGCTCTCACCGGAACCTGACCCTCGTGGTACCCTGATCTTAGAATACCAGCTTTCAGAACTATCAGAAAATATAGTTTTGGTTGTTTAAGTCACCTAATCTGTGGTATTTTGTTCTGAAAGCCAAAGCAAACTAAGATAAGTACAGTGAAGTCTTGAACAAGATGGGTTTGAATTGTGCAAGTCCACTTATATGTAGATTTTTTTCAGTAGTCAGTGCTGTACCATCTGAGCTTGGTTGCATCTGTAGATATGGACCCATAGATATGGAGGAAACTCAGTTATGGAAGGCCAGACAGCAAATTATGTGTGGATTTTCAACCATACTACACAATCTGCAGTTCATTGGCTCAATCCAAAAATGCAGAGGAATCACAGATTCGGAGGAACAGGGGACACAGAGGGCTGGCTATCAACTTTAGGTAAATTTTTGACTGTGGACTGTCAGTGCTCCTAACCCTCACATTGTTTTAAGGTTCAAATGTACCTACTGTTAGGGATGTTGGATTGAAGAATGAAAATTCCTTCATTTTTGATTCTGTAATTTGGATTGCTGGCTGGTGAGTTTTCCCTCAGTCTCAGTGTCACCTGATATGTCTCAGAGCAGGGCTCATTTATGATCAATGTTTTGAGTATTACGAGAAATTTTTCTGAAAGTAAGATGTGAAGATATGAATGCCCTCTTTTTGCTGAAGGTATCTGTTTGAGTAGATAAACCTAAACTTAAAAAGACCAATTTTTTCTGCTGGATATTGGGAAGAATAACAGCTTTAGTGATCCCTGGCCTAGGAACTCTTGCATGCCACTGGAGCAGATGCCCCCCGCCCACCAAAAAAAATAGGTAAATAACTCAAGTAAAATAAAATATAACTTCTTGGGTTTCCAGACCTACTGAGCCAGGATTTTGGATGGGGAGGAGGACTGAATAGTCTGCATGAAGACGTAAATAACTGATTAAATTTTAATATAATATCTTTCACAGAAATACTTCAGTTTTAACCTTGAAGACAGCATCATGTTAAAGGTTTAACTAGGAAACTTCAGGCATCAACCAGCAGGTAGAGGATCTATTTTGAGGCAATACTAGACCTTGCCAGTGTTTCTGAATTGGAACATATATCAGGCCAAAGAAAAGGTTAGATAAGGAAGGAGAAGGAAAACCAATGGTTACTTAGATTTCCTGCATATCATTCCATATTACCTTTGTCCTCATTACAGTGGAAAGTGAGGAGCTGGTAGTAAAATATCTAGCATTAAATTATAGAGATTTCACAATGTGGCCTCTGTTGATGCTCCTTTTTATGTGATAAAAGTACATTAGTATTATCTCAGCATGTTCTTTACTCTGACCAAACTACTAATGCTTTGATAGTACTTTATGTATCTTCCCATTAGGAATGTTCTCACACAAATGAAGAAAATGAAAGACAGTAGAAAGAAAAAGAGTTTTATCATTCATTCTGCCCTATTTATCCTTGCTAGTAGGTAGGCTCCATTTTTTTTTCCACATTGAGCTCCACCCTAATAATAATTCCAGTTTCAGTAGGTAAATATACACTAAAAAGACTTAAAAAAATTTTTTTTCTTATCATAAATATTAAATGCAAAAGAACAAATTGCAGTGTATTAGATAATATCCAATAGACATTTTCTCAGGGAAAAAATTATTTGAACTACAATTGTTGCTAAAGAGGAGAAATTTAACCCAGACATGCTATTAGTTATGTTTTTCTCCCCTCTTCCCCACCCCAAGATGTTTTGAGAGGCAAAAGTGTGATCAGGGAAAGGGGCACCAAAGCTGTACTGACTGAATTCCAAGTTTGTGGAATCAAAAGGGATTCTCACTTTTTCGGTTATGCCTGGCTGAAGACAGTGCATTTTCTTCTATGATGTATGTGTCACTTTTCATTAATTCTGAGAGGCCAGTTCCTTTAGAAACCAAGGTAAACAGAGTAGTGCGTTGGATTAAATCTCTACCGTGAATAAATTTATTTTCTAGCAAGTGTAAAAAATGAGCAAGGCCAAAACCCCCCAGAGCAGAAAATGTCACAGTGATTGCTAATACATTACTGCGCAGAGAAAGGCCTAATAAAACCCCTATTAGGATGTCATACCTGCTTACGACTGAATTCTCCAGAAAGTTTATTTGATATGTCTAAGCCAATTATCAAAGTCTTAGTGATAAGAAGCAGCTCGCTGGGCCTGAATGTGTCAGAATAGAATGACTAAATTGTGGGAATTTATGGGCCTCTGCTTTGAATAATTAACTTGGCTCTTTGTAGAATGCATACACTTTCGAAACTAATTTTCTCTTTGCACAAAGCATTTTGCCCTTGTGCTGCCTTTGAAAAGTAAACTGTATAGCTATAAGGTTATTCCTTTTTTCATTATATCTGCCTTGAGCTTCCTTCCCATCTTTTGGACCACCTTTCTCTTTACTCTTTGTCTTGGTGGCATCATTCTGACGACACTGTTGGAGCTTTCAACAGGGAACATGATATGTAGTGATGACATTTCCTCTGAAAGGAATTTAAGCATTTGCTCCACAATGATATTATAATGCTTTGTCTGTCTTCACATATTGCTATGACTAAAATGCAAAGTTTATTTTATTTTATTTTATTTTTTTTTGGTCTTTTGTCATTTTTTTAGGGCCGTACCGGCAGCATGTGGAGGTTCCCAGGCTAGGGGTCTAATCAGAGCTACAGCTGCCAGCCTATACCACAGCCACAGCAATGTGGGATCCAAGCCAAGTCTGCAACCTGCACCACAGCTCACAGCAATCCCGGCTCCTTAATTCACTGAATGAGGCCGGGGGTCGAACCTGCAATCTCATGGTTCCTAGTAGGCTTCGTTTCCGCTGAGCCATGATGGGAACTCCTGCAAAGCTTATTTTTAAAGAATTTCAAGATTTTTTCCCCCTAGAACAGAAGCAGAAATGTTGGCTGCATGGATAATTTTATAGAAAAAAACTGAAACTAATCTTCATCTGTTTAGAACCACAAAGTCAACAGTTTGGTCTGGACAATCAGACCTGGTTGTGCAAATAACCAAGCAAATCACAAGGCGTTTTCTTTCCTAAGGGTTTCTTCCCTTAAATGGTCCAAACAGATCTCTTGATTTGGTAACATATAGTCAAGTGTTTCTCAGTCTCTGGGTTATGGTGTGGACCACCATCTGTGGGGTGGCGTGTGGGCAAGACCTTTGCGTTGCTTCTCTATCTCGAAGGTAGACTTCAGAGTTGGTTTCAACAGTGTTGTGTGCTGACAGCTAACCTGGTGAAGAACTATAGGTCTACTCCTGAGAGAATCACTGGAGAGCATGGATAGAAACCACCAGGCAATGGGTATTTTGGCTTGTTTTATGATCTAGGACTTGACATTTATTCTTTTAGCACTTTGATATTTGCAGTTTGGTAACAACAGTTAGCATCTGGTGACTACACACTTCGCCAAAGGGTCATGAAGATTAATGAACATTTAAAATTCATTGGAAGAAACACAGTGTAGTATGTAGTCTCAAGTTATATATATGGATACATATTTCTATGCAACAGAAAAAGTCTGTTCCAACTCTGACTGTAAGAAACCTGTTTAAGATGGCCTGCCTTCCGCAGAGGAATTGAATTACTCATCATCCTGTCCTGCATTTCAGTCCACACAGAGAGCTTATAATAAAATGTTATAGGGAGAATTAAACTGTTCCTTAAATAAGTTGCAAAACCAAAGGTTCTGTATAGGGCAGCTTTTCTTTCACATTCACACAGATCATTGATAAGGTCCATGAAAATGACTTAGCGTGATGGAGTTTACAGTGAGGCGAATCATGAAGTAACTTCCTTGGAGACTGATTTTCAGAATTTATAACATTTGCCTGCGTAGAATGTTATACAAGTGTACATGGAAAAAGCATGTCAGTGCCCCTCCCCTCCTAGGTCTATTTCCAAACGTCCTACTCAGACTTTGAATCCTATCTAGATTCTGAAGAGTTTCCTGTAGCTTTCTTCCTTCTGTCCTCTCTCATCACTGTGATAGTGGCTGTTTTATAATATCCACAACAGGAAGGAAGGGAGGCAAAGAGCAGAAACCTCTGGATTTCTACCCACTGATAACCATATTGACTGGTATGATCTTCTAGTGTGGTTCTTAAGGAGAGCAAAAATAAAAGCAAATGTTTGAGAATAAAATTATTCCCTCATTTAAAAATATGCTTTTGGGAGGAGGTTGGTAGAAGGCAAATAAGTGATAAGATGTCATAACTCCAAAATTGATTAACAGTCACTGCTCTGAGAACTTAGATTCTAAAGAAAGCATCCCACATCTGTACAAGTGTCTCTTATACATATGCTAATCAGCTCCATGGATAATTTTAGCTTTTGGTTTGTTTTCTTCCTGTCATTATTTTGTGTTCTTTGCTAGACTTCATATGCACATCCGGGGGAGCACAACTGCTTATCATTCAAGTTTTGGGGAGTATGTTGAGAATATGTAATAGTCTTTGGTACTAGGTGTTTTCCTTCATGAAGTAGAATTTGGTGAGTGCCTTTGGATAATAAGAATGGTTTGGGATGAACAGAAGAAATCAGGGAGTGCAGTGCAGATTTATATCTCCAGTCACATTAGAACATTTAAATATTTCTGGACATAATAGCCTACTGAATCCTTCCTCTTTTCTCTAAAACAGATTGTATTAAAATGAAATACTTGAAGTGTGACATTGCAGTGGATTCCTAAACCATTTATTCTGACTCTCTCTTTGCACCTGGAAATAAAGAGAAGTATTTCTCTTCAACAATGGCCTATAACAAGTCTTCTTATTGCCATGTCTAAAGCAGCACTCAGAGGTAGATAAAGACCTTATTTTGAAATCAAAGACACCTCACCACATAGTGACTGAGAACATCCCTCTCAGTTGGCATTCTGGCATGCAGAGCCCCACCGCTTTTGCAACAGGAGCTAAGCAGTTCTTCTGTCTGCCAGGTCTGGTCTCCCTGGCAGAGCTAGGTCAACCCACTTCCTGTGTTTCTCATCCTTTGTATTAGTTCCTCCTTTAGCTTCTCTGCATCATATTTAATTCCTCTTTCTGATTTGGTGTCTCCATTTTTTTCAGCTCTCTCCATCTTTCTAATGTGGTCCCTACTCACTTTATTATTTCATACCCTCCCCCAGCCTTCCTACCACCAATTTCCTTCTACCTGTGATCTTCTGGCCTTAACTTCCTTTGACCTACCTCAACTGGAAACCAGAGATTAAGGGTGCTCGTGGATGCAATCCATGTGGATTACCCTCCTGGGTCACTAAAAGGATGGAAAAGGGTACACAGTAATCTGGGGAGCAAACAAAAGTTAGCCAGCATACTAAGCAAAATGTCTGACATGCAGAAACTATTATTCTTTGGACCCTTCATTTATTCTTTCTAATGAAAAATTCTAAACACATTTAGTATCCTTATTATTTCTCAAGAGAGTGCTCAGAGTATATAACATACGTTGATTACTGTATTTAGTCATTCAGATATCTAGACCTTGACTCTAAAAAGAAAAGTTTTATGCTTTCTCATCTGTACTCAATGACTTTCTTTCCTGACGGTCAGTGTTGCAGCATCTTTCTAAAGTAGCTGTCTCAGTGAAAAATCACTTTAGGGCAGGTTGCTATTGCTGTATAAGACCCTCCTAGGGTTTGGTAAAGTGGAATTTACTTGGAGGAAGAGAGCATTCTCAGCGATCCCGAGAGATGAGGGTCATCGCTTCTGTGAAGTGTACATTTCCTGCCTGAGAAATGCTGACTGGAATTCTTTTGATTCTTTTAGTTTCAAGACATTTCAGATATATATTTAGATAAGTAGACTTGGCACATTTGACTCCAAACTTCCATAAAAGTCCAACTCTATTTATTTTTAAAATTTAATTAAAAAACCCTCTGTCTTAACATATACTATTTTATTTTAGTTTTTGTCTGAATTTATGAAAGTAACTTGAATCAGAATTTGCCAAGTAATGGTTTGCTTACTTAAGTGTGCTAAAAGTTTTTGTTTGTTTTAGTTTGTTTTCTTGAAAACCAAATATTAAGACAGTTGGGAAATAGGAAACACTAATGATATGTTTGGTTTTGCAGGCACAACATCCTAAACTAACCCAACTTCATTTCATTGATTTGCTTTATCAAGGGTTGTTGGGCTGAGTAGTGAACTCCTTGTCCTTTGGAGGGAAAAAAATGATCTCAGGAATTTTGATCTTGTATTTTTTTTTTCTCTTAATGGATTTTATTTCAATTATAGGTGTGCATAAATCATCACAAGTCAATTTTACAGATTTTGTATCCCAAACCCCCAGTGCATCCCCCCACACCGCCAGATCGTCTTATTTGAAAAACCAAGGTTTTCCAAAGTCTGAGTCATTGTCTGTTCTGTAAGAAGGTTCATTGTGTCTTTTTAGTTTCCACATGTAAGCGGTAGCATTGGGTGTTGCTGTCTAATTGTCTGACTGGTTTCACTTCGCATGATAATTTCTAAGTCCATCCATGTTGCTATAAATGTTGGTAATTCATTCCTTTTAATGGCTGAGTAACATTCCATTGTGTGTATGTACC
>PVHT021183526.1:7095276-7192234 GCA_004024745.2 Catagonus wagneri | reverse complement strand
TTCAATCTTTTATCTCTTTTCTCTTCTGCATTAGTGATTTCCACTAATCTGTCCTCCACCTCGCTGATTCGTTCTTCTGCCTCCTGTATTCTACTGTTGGCTGCTTCTAAGGAATTTTTTATTTCAGTGATTGTATTTTGCATCTCTTCTTGTTTAATTTTTACAGCTTGTATTTCTTTGCTCAGTGTTTCCTGTAAATGATCAGTCTTTGCCTCCAGTCTATTTCCAATGCCTTGCATCATCTTCAGCATCAACACTCCAAAGTCTCTTTCTGGGAGGCTGATAATCTCCTCATCACTGAGCTGTTTTTCTGGGCTTTTCTCTTTCTCCCTTATCTGAGTTAGAGTTTTCTGTCTTTTCATTTTTGTAGGTTTTTGGTGTGGTGACCTTTGTGTCGACAATAGAGTTGTAGCCTCTCTTAGTTCAGGTGTTTGCCTCGCCTGTGGCTAAAGTTGGTATGGAGGGGGCTTACTGTAGGCTTCCTGATGGGAGGGGGTGATACCTGCTCACTGGTAGGTGGGGTTGATTCCTCTCCCTCTGATGGATGGGGCTTTGTCTCTGGATGAGATTAGAGGCTGGCCGTGTGCCTGAGGGGTCTTTAGGCAGCCTTTTTACTGATGGGTGGGGCTGAGATCCCACCTGAATTGTTGTTTGGCCTGGGGCTTCTCAGCGCTGATGGGGGTGACCAGATTTTCCCCGAAATGGGCACCTCCAGAGAAATGCAGGCTGCTGAATGTCCCCGCGAGCTTCACCTCCAATGCCCTTCCCCCACAACAAGGCACAGTGACCCCTGTTTTCCCAGGAGATCCTCCAGGAATTGCAGTCAGGTTCCACCCAGATTCCTCTGGAGACTGCTTTGCCCTGGGACCCAGTGCACATGAAAATCTGTGTGTGCCTTTCAGGAGTGGGGTCTCTGTTTCCCCCAGTCCTGTGGAGCTCCTGCACACAAGCCCCGCTGGCCTTCAATGCCAGATGCTCCACGGGCTCTTTCTCCCTGTGCCCCATCCCCAGGTGTGGGGTTTTGACGTGAGGCTCAGAACTCTCAGTCCTGTAGCTGAGTCTCTGTGATGCAGTTACTTTCCAGTCTGTGGGGCTTCCCACGCGGGAGGTATGGGGTTGCTTCTATCACGTAATCGCCCCTCCTACCTCTTGTTGTGGTCTCTGCTGTGTCTTCTGGAGCAGATTTTCTTTTTTGGAAGTTTACAGTCCATTTGGTTGAAGGTTGCTCGGCATTTGGTTGTATTTTTGCTGTTATTTGGGAGAGAAGTTGAGCTCCAGTCCTTCTATTCCGCCATCTTAATCAGAACTTGATCTTGTATTTTGAATGAAGTTATGATACCTACAAAGGAGCGAAAACTTTAGATTTAGGTTTAGGCCACAAAGGACTAAGTTATGAAAAGTGTGTTCTCGGAGTTCCCGTCGTGGTGCAGTGGAAACAAATCCGATTAGGAACCATGAGGTTGCGGGGTTCGATCCCTGGCCTCACTCAGTGGGTTAAGGATCTGGAGTTGCCTTGAGCTGTGGTGTAGGTCACAGACACGGCTTGGATCTGGCATTGCTGTGGCTCTGGCGTTAGATGGCAGCAACAGCTCTGATTCACCCGCTAGCCTGGGAACCTCCATATGCCGCGGGTGCAGCCCTAAAAAGACAAAAGACAAAAAACAAACAAACAAAAAAACAAAAAAAGTGTGTTCTCAGAAAAAAATGGAAGGAAAAATTATGAAAAAATGTACACGTCTTATTTTGCAGTTTGATTTTTGTGTGTTTAATTGCTCTAGTTTATCCTATTAAAATGATTCTCTTTATTGTAGTTTATTTCTACTTTGGAGATACAGTCCTTGATGAAATACCAACAAGGCTTTGTGTTTAAAAAAATTCCACATAAGTTGATTAAATATTTCTTTACAAAATATCACCTGAGGAACAAATGCTTTTTATGGCAACTTTAAAATCACTAGATAGAACCCTAATATAAGATAAGAATTGGGAAATCGGCTTGGCGTTCCTGGTAAATTAATCACACTACATAAAATGTATATAATCCTATTTTGGAACATATAGTTTGGCTCAAGGTCTTGCAGGATACATGTCATAATGGACAGCATTGTTTTGGGTTGTTCCAAGATAACAAGACTGAGTACTGAGTTTGTGATGGTAGAGATATTTTCAGTGACATGGCAGGAGAATTCTTCAAGCTTTGTAGTAGAACAGGGTTTCAACAGCCTAAGGAAACAGCCAAATATCACCTTATGGACTTGGCTAACTCCTGGGAAGCTCTGCGTCAAAAGTTCTACCTTTAGTATAGAATATGATGGCATGAGCTTTGAGTGCTAACCTTACAGATTTATCTTATTTTCTTTTTTTCCCCAGTTTCCACATTTATTTATTACATTTTATATTAAGAGAGGATTTGTGTGAGTGGTGAGTCTTTCCTGGTACTATGTTCATGCAAAGCTTCTGGGTTCTGTTTTGTGCCATTCCTCAGAAAATCAGACTTAGAGTCTAATCCTTCATGGGACAGACAAATGATGTGGCATTAGAAGAAAGCTGCTAAGTTCACAGTGTGGATTTTGTGCTCTGTTTAAATTAAATCCGAATCTTCTGTACTTATTAAAAATGAAGCTCTCTTCACCTTCTGAATCAAATACAGTCTTAGCTACTCTCTTCTTGGGATCTTAGGAAGCATGGCAAATTCTCAGCCCATTTGCTTCTTAAAGCGTTTTTTGAATGCATGCTTTAAAAAGACAAATATGCTATCATCACTGTGTAATTAAAAACTAGATGATGAGGATTTAAAAAACTTTTTCTCATTGAAGATAAATATATATCCATGTGTCACTGATCTTTAATATTGAACGTTATCTGCTCTGTGACAGTTAGAAGGTTGCTGTAGTGACCTGTATGAAGTCAAGTTTACAACTTAAAGATGGACTAAAGGTTTAAAAATAGATGAGTATAACAAATAGGAACTTTAAAAGGTGTAGTTCTTTTATTTTAGTGTTTTTATTTTATTTTTTAAATTTTTTATGAAAATATAGTTGATTTACAGTGTTCTGTCAATTTCTGCTGTACAGCAAAGTGACCCATTCATACATATATATTCGACCTTTTTCTCATATTATCTTCCACCATGTTGTGTCACAAGTGAATGGACATAGTTTCCTGTGCTGCACAGCAGGACCACATTGCTTGTCCATCCTAGATGCAGTAGTTCGTATCCACTAACTTTGGGGTTAGTAAAAAGTGTAATTCTATCTGATACAATGAAAAAAAAAACCCACAAAGTGAAACAAGAAAAAAAAAGTATCCTCTTGAAGGACCATCCTTCCTACCAGTGGGAGTAAGAGGGCATTCAAATCTGGGAGACCTGTCTGGGCAGCAATGGTGGGACTGAATCACCACCTCTCTTGTTTCTTAATAACCTCTCTAGAAGCTTTTGTAAAGCCGGAACGCTGTTTGTTTATTTAATTCAGCTCATTATATAAGGATTCTGCATATATCCCTTAGCAAATCCGCGACAATCTTGCTTAGTGCCTTACAGAATTTATATTCCTTTTTAAATTGGCTAACGCACCCAATACACAGGTTTCCTGTTTCCCTGTCCTGGACATCTGTCGTCAGTCCAGATTATCGTACCACTCTCTCGACTCCAGTTGGTCCCCTAAGCACTGAATTTCAATCAAGTGGCATTGCTCTGATATCCTGCATGCATTTAGGAGGGGTGGGCTTTCAGTTTTACTTGTGCCTTGTGGCCAAATTTCCTGCCTGGTGTGAATCATGTGGGTTCAGTGGCTGGACCAGGTAGGAATAATTAGAAATCCCCTAGCGCTCAGTGTTCATTTCTGATGCATTGCTGCCAAGGATGGCCTGGAGAATCAGTGTCTCTTCAGGTTAGGCCCATAGATTCTGACAAGCAGCAGGCGCTTAGCAAATCTTCGTAAGAGTGGCATTGAAGCCTTCTCCAAGTGTTACTAATTCTTAATAGCCTTCATTAATATTACAGTTTTACATTTTACAATTTTGCATTTATTTGTATGACTATTTGATATATCTAGTTCTCAACCTTGACTCCATTTTGTTTTGTTTTGTTTTTCTTTTCTTTCCTTTTTTCTTTTTTAAGTCCTTGAAATTTCCTGGGGCTAGGGGTCGAATGGGAACTGCAATTGCCTGGGAATTGTCAAAACTCCCTGGACAATTCCCATATGCAACCAAGGTTAAGAGCTGCTGTTATAGACTATAAATCCCATTAGGTAAAGGACCACATTTTCTGCTCACCATAATACTCCATGATATCTAGTAGGTGCTCAATAAATGATTTCTGAATGAATTAATAAAAGTTTGTAAACATGGATTTTTAATAACTCTTGAAAAGAGTACAATGAGAAAAGGTTAATTTTTCTGAGGATGATTCTAGTGTTTTACCTGTGATCAAGCTTATATGGCCACAGTATGGCCTTAAAGGACCTTACTCCTAAAACATCCACTGATCATCTTGGGGAGCAGAGGTCTGACATCTGGGAGTTTTGGAGGATGCTGCTTACACTGTCCTAGTTCAGGATGGATGGTGTGATTGTTGAGCAGATAAAACTCTTGGAAAAAAGATTTTTTTGAAACTCAAAATCTCTTTCTTTAAAGTTCTAATCAGAAGGAAAATGTTAAAGCTTGGATATTTTCTATGAAAAGCTGCTTGACTGTTAATTAGGTGAGCATTAGAAAAAAAGAAGAAAAAAAAGTAGTGCCTTTAGTAAATGAGGAGAAAAACGCTTGCACAGTAGTATATCAGCAGATAATTTGAAGATGAGAAAAAATGAGCAGGGGAAAATTCAGGGCTAGGGTTATGTGATTGACCGAGAAATGCAAAGTTTTTTAAAAGAAAAAGCTGAGTTTTAATTTTTTTATAGTATCATTTGGAAATGATTGAATTTAGATGAATTAGAGCACTTTCGGAAAGGTACAGCCTAAGTGGAGAGATTCAGAGCTGAAATGTAAATTCTGATCCTCCTACAGTTTTGTATTTTTCTGGGTGAACTTTGGCAGCTTCTGGCCACTTGCCTTCAGGACTCCTGAAATGTTAAGTCGGTCTCTAGCTGCTGTCTCTTGTAAGGAGAGAGTAATAGTGTGAGGTGCCCTAGGAGGAGAGGTTGCTTCCAGGGGGTTACCTACCACACCAACGTGAAAACACTTTCAACAGAAAACAGTGCCTATGCCTCTATCACTTATGAGATGGAGGTTGTCATCCAAAGTGTCCAGCCTCCAGCCAGCTCTCCCACCCTTCTCATCTCCCTTAAAGAAGTGAGAGGAAGACTTACCAGGCAGTGTTTGACAATGGAATAGTCTCAAAATGAAGTGAAAACCCTTCAGAGTCATCTCACCCCAGTGAGACCAGCATCACTGAAATGCTTAACCACAAACAGAAAACTATGTTTCTTCTTAGATATCTTGATGGAAAGAAGCTTCATTCTTTTTTTGGTTATTTTGATAATCAAGGATCTTTAAAAATATATATATATCATTCTGATTGTGTGACATCTTTGTTTTAACCTCTTCAGCAGTTCCCCTTCACCTGTGGAGAAAGTCCCAAAATGTTAGCAGGAATGATATTGAACATTTTAAACAATGATTTTGGCATCAAAACAGACACTGGTATAGATCAGGAAAGGAGATTGGACATCCCAGACTCAGTCATTACCCTTTTGAGAAGCTCTGAAAGTCCCAGTGCAGCAATGGTACTTCTGTAGTGGAAGTCGGCAACCAGGGAGCCCATTCCTTTTGATACAGAATATATTTTGATTTTGTAGCAAGATGTTGTAACTAGCTGGATGTAAACACAGATTATTAGCTGACATAAATGTGTCTCTATTATCTAGCTCCAGCCTATCCCTCTGGCTTATCTCCTGCTTTTCTTTTCTTTGTACTCCAATCTCCAGCTTTGGTGCACTAATTGCAATTCCTTGAATATGCTTGCTTGCTTCCCATCTTTGTGCCTTTGCACATACTCTTTCCTCTGCTCGAAATACTCTTCCCCTCCATGAATTTCTGAAAAATCTACTCTTCCTTTAAGACTCTTCTCAATCGCCACCCCTGCCCCCGACCACACTGTGGCAGCATTTATTACCACTCCCTCCTTTGTGTCCCTGTGTTCAGAATATGTCTCTATGATTGTCTATCCCACTGAAATGATCATTATTTATTTACGTCTCCAGCTCTCCACTAGACTGTGAATTCTTTTCGGAGCACAAATTAGATATGTTTTCCACATTTGTACACCAAGATATGGGAAGGACTTGGAAAAGTTTGTTCAGTGAACCAGTGAATGAATTATTTTCTGTAAATGAGAGCAAGGGGTCAGCATTCTCATGTAGGGATAGTTTATATAGTTGTGATTTCCCCTGCCCTTAGCATTATTTTTATTTTAACCTTAGCATTATCTCATGTAGGATAAATAATACTATATCCTTTAATCTTTCTTCAAAAAATGTTTTTCCTCTTTCTACTCAACTCTGCTATGCCTTTTGGCCTTTCTCTATTTTCTTTCCATTATTTAAAAAGTGTCATGGGAAGTACTAGACACAGAATACATTTAAGGTATAAGTTGATGGGTGGAATATTAGGAGGTTTATTTTGGAGTCCTTGGCGTTCATACTCCTCCCGGGGTATTCCTTGTCAACTCAATTTGTCAACTCTGATTCCTGCCAGGATATTTTATGACTTGGTCCTTCCATCTTTCCTTTTCCATTTTGTGTTTATCCAGGGTTTTGTTTTGTTTTGTTTTTTGTTTTTTGTCTTTTTAGGGTAACACCCATGGCATATAGAAGTTCCCAGACTAGGGGTCGAATTGGAACTATAGCTGCTGGCCTGTGCCACAGCAATAGCAACAGCAGCAGCAGCATGGGATCTGAACTGTATTTGTGACCTACAACACAGCTCACATGCTAAATCCTTAACCCACCTGAGCAAAGCCAGGGATCAAACCCATGCCTCATGGATACTAGTTGTGTTCATTACTGCTAAGTCACCATGGGAACTCCTATCAAGGTCTGGTTTTATCCCCAAATGTTCCAACTTGATCTGTCCTATTTTCTTTCTGTTTTTAGGAGAGGTATATTCTGGTTTTCAAACTCACTTTGGCTTTTATTTTTGTCTTTCAGAATGTCCACAATTCTGTTTCATTTGGTCATTTCTTTGGACTTGAGGATTTTTTTAAGTAAATTTTATTGGCATATAGGTAATTTACAATGTTGTGTTAATCTCAGGTGGACAGCAAAATGAATCAGCCATACAGATACATATATATCCATTCTTTTTCAGATTCTTTCCCCATATAGGCTATCACAGAGTACTAAATAGGTTTCCTGAAGCTAATCAGCAGGGTTTATTGGTTATCTGTTTTATGCATAGTAGTGTGTGTATGTTGATTCCAAACTCCTAATTTATTCCTCCCCTCCACGCTTCCCCTTGGTAACTATAAGTTTGATTTCAAGATCTGTGTGTGAGTCTGTTTCTGATTTGTAAATAAGTTCATTTATATTATTAAAAAATTAGATTCCATATATTAGTGGTCTCATATGACATTTGTCTTTTTCTGTCTAACTTGCTTCATTTAGTGTGATAATCTCTAGATCAATCCATGTTGCTTCAAATGACATTATTTTGTTCTTTTTTATGGCTGTGTAATATTCCATTGTGTATATGTACCACATCTTCTTTATCCATTCCTGTCAGTGGACATTTAGGTTGTTTCCATGTTTTGGCTATTGTAAATAGTGCTGTAGTGAACATTGGGGTGCATGTATCTTTTTGGATTATAGTGTTCTCTAGGGAAGTAGTCTTTGTTGGCTGGGTTGATTAGATTAGAGACTATAACCTTGGCAGTCTTCATAGATATATTGAGTAGGATATTGGTTCCAGTGAGAGATGTGCATAGTTATGTTCACAGAGTGTGCTAAAACCAGTGAAATGTTGCCTTCCTACAATTTTATGGGTAAAATAATGTGGAAAAATGTGGTGATGGTGAGGGAGGCAGACAGCGCAGTTAGAAATGCATAGTGGTAGGCACATTACTACTTAAGTTGGGTTGCCCAGGTTTGAATTACAACTGCCATTTAGTTCTGCTCACACTTCTTAGCTGTGTGACCCTAGGCCGATCATTTAACTTTTCTGAGCCTATGCATGTTCATCTCTTTAATGGTAATAATAATTGTATCTGCCTTGGGGATTTTGTAAAAATCAAATTGTGAATGCTTACCTAAAAAGTGTTTTAATACTATTTCTAGCATGCAGCAAATACTCAAACAAAGTTAATGATTATTACTTAATCCCTTTACAAGCTGGGTTTACTATTGATCACCCAATAGGCTTCTTTGCCTGCATATGTTTTCCCTTTCTTCTCTCCTTTTTAACTTTAGCTGGAAATCTTAAGAGTTAACATCTTCATCTTTTAAATGAAGGCAAAGGCCTAGATTAGTTATTTGCCAAATGATGCTCCACAGTAGAGACCTGGGAATTCCCCAAAAGCTCCTTCAGAGGTGCTGGGAAAGGGTACAAGTGAGCTTGAACAAGTTCCCTTTCTGTTTTACATATTGGACTTTCACCGTCCTGTTTACCTAAAGAAAGAGTTCTTGAAGCAAAAGGAAGTTAGAAAATTCCCTTCTAGCTTGAAAATCAGTGATTTTGAATGTAGAACATAATGATAATTTGATTCCTGCCATTATTTTGTGAACGCTGAATTAACAATTTGGGGAAATTGCATTACATGTTGCCTCATCCAATGATGTAATAATCAAATAAAAACAGATTCTAATCCTATTTAGTCAGCTTCCCTCTGTTGTTCTTAGTCTGCTTTGAGAGGACTGTCAAATTGAATTTGCTGTCCTTCGTGTTTGCCAAAGTTTATTATTTCAATTTACAGCAGCAGAGATGTTATAACCTGGTCTTTTATGTACTCTGTTGTGTTAGCTCTGATACTGTGCCAATCTGCACAAGAGAGTAATTACGGAAAGAAGGGCCTCCTTTGCTTTCAGAAAAGCAATGGGCAGATCTTTCTGATGATGTCTGGAGGGGTTGTGTGTTGGAAGCAGAATTGGGACTGGGGGACTTAATCTGCTTTTCTTATTCAGAAATACTTAAAAAAAAAAACCCAACAAACACTACTTAAATATCTTTCACAAAGTCATAAAGAGGCTAATACCAAGTAAAGCATGGGATATATTTAAGAAAAGATGCTTTGAAGAGACAGATAAGATCAAGCTCTAAATGCGTTTAATTCATTAGCCATAAAGCATGCAGAGCTGGGTTTGTAATGATATCAGAACATTCAGGGAAAATTCAGAATGAGATCTCAAAAATCCTATGTGGTGGCCTCTGTCAATGTTTACAATCTGTTCTGTAGCTGCTTTGGTCAGATAATCTGTTGGCTTTAAGCAGGTAAGGAGATTAGCTTTTGCTGGTTTTCCTATCTCAGTTTAACATTGAACCCTAATGTTTAAGTTCACCAGGGTGATAACAAATTAAGTAGACAGGGGAAAATTCCTTCTTTATTAACACTCAAAAATGATAACGGCAAAATATGTCTTCCAAAATTCTAATGGTGCAAAAATTCATAGCAAATTCCTGGTTTTCTCTTATGTTTTGAATCCTGTTCCTCAAGGTAACCACTGAAAATAATTGAAAGTGGTTCTATTTGGAGTTTTTCTTTGTATAGGCAAATACACACACTCATGTACATATGATATATATAAAATATATATGCACATAATTGTGCTTACACACATATATAGTTTAAAAATATAAAAGAAATTTTCTTTTTATTTAATTTTATATTTTTGATACCTTTTCATGTTAGTATATATATTTACCTCACTTTTTAAGAATGAGAATCACATTTCAAGGGGACTTTTAAACTCCTTCTGACTTTCAATAAAAAACCCAGCAAGTAGCACTGAGGGGAAGACTCCAGCCACCACCTGCAGTCAGAGACCTCTGCCTCTGGCCCACATGACCTCGAAAATGGTTCTGTTTTTAAGGGCAGGCACTATTAAGAAGCTTGTCTCCTGTTCACCCAGGCTCAGACCCCCATTGCAAAAGAAAATGATGCCTTCATCAATTTGGTTTTCTGTCCAGCAATTTGCACCAACTTCACTTTGGGAAATGAGGGAATGCTCCTGTGACTAGGATTCGCGTCCGTCAGGGCTGGTGGGGTGGGAGTGGGGCTGATTCCACAGAGGCAGCCTCTTCCAACTTCTCTCCCATTAGCTAGCAGAGCTGGGTTAAGTGAGCCGTCAATGCAGCCGGCCTGATTTGCTGATAGGCTGGGCTAACGGGGGGAAATTTCTTAAAACTAATTCACTTAAGATAAGGGAATGGCTTCTCTTCAAAGGCAAAGTAAGGAAAGATCCTCCACTTCTCAGTAAGCCTGTCCAAATTGTCTGCTAACCACTCGAGGATGAAATTGAGTCTAACACTACAGCATGTATTACTAAGAGTAGACTTGCCAGTAAATATTTAAAGGATATAAGTCAAGCTTCTCCATCATTTACCTGCATTTTGTTTGGATGACAAGAAGTGGCAGAGTGCATTGCAGAGTGAGATTAGGTGCTTGAAATGTGGCAGCAGAGATTAAATGAGTATTTCTTGAGGCACCCTTCATTATGGTGAAATGGTAGAGGACAGATTTCCTGAAGGGTTTTCCACTTGGCTGCATGATTAAGTGTTCAGGGAACTATATAATTGTAATATACTTTTTATATTCCTGTGTAAATAATTTCTTTATTTAAACTTCACAATGTGTAATATTTAAATGCTTGTCAAGCAGTAACTCACTGGTGGCAGAAAATTATAAAAGTCTCACAGCGGGACTAAGGGTGTTATGGCTGTAGCTGATTGATCTCTATAGTTTTCTTGAAGAGGAAACTTACCACAGAGGTATAATTTGTGAAACCACACAGTCTCAGTAATTTGAGCAGTTACGTGGCAAACTCTGAATCCATCTCAAACTGTTTTGCTTTTATTTTTTTAAACAGGGTATGAAGTATGCTTTAAATTCTCTATGCCTGCTTGTATGTATGTATTATAGTCAGTTTTTGTTGTTTTTTCAATTTTTTTAAAATTTTAGTAGAAGTCAAATAAGGGAAATATATGGCTCTACCCTAATCTATATCCCACGTATCAGACAGTGTCAAAATCATTTGTGTAAATAATAACAGAAAGGAGCACTATCAATTCATCATGTATGGGGATATGGTGTGTTGAAGGAATTTACTAGGAAATCAGTATTTGTCATCACGTTTGTCATGCTTTATAAGTCCCAGCCTAATTTACAAGGGTTTAAGGCCTTTCACCCAAATATAAAAAGTGACCCATTAAAGTTAACGAGCCTTCTTTATTTGGATTCATCTTTTAAATTTACCATGTGATTAAATGTAATGAAAGGGAGAAGGGGAGCATTTAAACTGTAGCTGAAAGTGCTTTAGTGAGAGATGAGGACTCAAGGAATTCTGAGATCAGGACAAACTGGATTTGCAAGTGACGAATAAAAATATCAAAGGGAACTGACACTTAAAACAGTGTGCTACTCATAAATTTGATGGAATATTGGTGGGCAAGCATTTTAAAAGGAGGAAGATTAGTAATAGGTGCAGAGGGATTTGGGTAGAATAGAAAAGACCTTGAGGTTATGATATATCACTGAAAGACAGATACATGGTTTATAACTGCATTTGTAGAAGAAAAGAAAATATTATTGATTAAAAATTTAGCTGCAGTTCCTACTGTGGCACAGTGGGTTAAGAATCTGACTGTAGCGGCTTGGGTTGCTGTGGAAGCCTGGGTTTGATCCAGCCTAGGGCTGTGGGTTAAATGATTTGGCATTGCAGCAGCTGCAGTGTAAGGTTGCAGCTGTGGCTGGGATTCAATCCCTGGCCCAGGAATGTCCATACGCAGCAGGTGTGGCCATTAAAGACCTTTTTTTTGGGGGGGGGTTCAGAAGCCTGAGAGAAAGTTTGACAGTCTGAGACAATGATAAAGACTACGTGGTCAGAAAGATGAATGACCCAGAGGTGTGCCATTGGCACCTGAGGCAGGAAGCCATTTGATTAGCTAGACACTTTTAGAATTTAGACCATGCAGATAAATGATCACATAGCTTACTGGAAGAAGAGATATTCAAATCTTTCTAATATTTTAGGTATGAGTCATAATGACCCCCCCCCCCCCACCAAGAAAAGATTATGAGCTTCATGAAGGAAGTGGAACATGTCTGTTTTACAAAGTATCTTATCTAGCCAGAGAGCACTGACCAGGACGGTCTTAACATCCCCCCAACTTTAGAAAGCTTCTTCCTGATTATAGCTCCTTGAACTCCCTTTTCTTACAGCATTTACTTTAGAAAACTTATAATTCCTTTCTCTGCACCTTTGAGATGTAAACTTGTAATTCCTTTCTCTGCACCTTTGAGATGTAAATCTTCTACAATCCAGGAATGTCTTTCTCAAGAACCAGGGAGCCATCCCATTAAAATGCAATCATAAAGAAAGATGGTGTCCTTCTCTCCCAGTGTTTAGGGGGCAGAATAGGGGTAGAAACTTAACCTTGATAAAGACAATTAGCAAACACAGAAGGCTTAATCACATTGACAGCTCCCCCAAGACCTCCAGTATTTTTCCCATTAACTCACCCCAGCTTTAAAAATCCCTCACCTTTTTAGCAGAGTTGAGTTCAATACCTCTGTCTTACTGCAGTGGTTTTGAGTAAAGTTTTACCTGCCTTTTTAACTGGTTTGGTGTCATTTTTCTTTTTATAGCACTCAGTCAACAATTGTTGAATTTGAAGAACTTCAACTTTTTATTCTCATATATAGTATCATTTCAGGGTAAAAAAAGTCTTTGTGAAGAATACCGAGGAAGGAAGAATGTTACAAAACAAAGCAAAATGATTTGATAAATGGCTCAAGTTATCTACACCAGAATGACAATCAAAAGTAGTTCGAAGAGTGGTATAATATTATCTTTTTGAGAATGTTTTTCATTTTATGTAACTGAATTATCTTCTTTGGAATAACTGTATAGAAGTGCCTAGAAAATTTCAGATGTTCAGGAATGTTTATTAAGTGTCAAAGACTAAAGTCTTTGCTGAGTGGTGCTTATTTCCTGTATAATAATCCTGATGAAACCATTCCTATGGACTAGAATTTTGGGGCTGTTTTATGTCCTCCCTCTTATTGATCAAGAAACAGAGAACCAAAGATTCTCTGGGCTATGGCTATTTGGTGGAGGAGCAGGAACTGGAAACCATGTTGCCTTATGTTCAGTCTTGTGTTCTTTTTATTCTAGAAATTTTAGGTCTACCCTAGTGTTATAGTTCAACTGGAAGGAGAAATTTAACTGACCAGACTTAGGCAAAGACAATTAACAGGATTGTTTAGACAGAGAAATATAATGTGAAGAGAAGACTCTTGCTCATCCATTGTTCCTTTTGGTAAATTGCAGCTACAAAGAATTTTACAATTTATGTAGCTCTTTCATATGCATCATCTGATTTGTTTCCCAAAACCAGCTTGACAAGGAAAGAAACAGCTTGATTAGATGATTGACCAAAGGTCACCTGGCTGTAAATGGGGGAGTAGAAACTAGAATGAGATTTTTATCTCATCTAAACTTCTATCTACCTATCTATCTATCTATCTATCTATCTATCTATCTATCTATCTATCTATCTATCTATTTATTGTTTCCTATTGTGGATAGCAAAAGTAGATCTTGGAGACAGAGTGTGGACTGAAAAAGAGCGAATGAACAGCAGATAAAAATATGTTTATGACAGTTTTGATAGGTGCAAATGCAAGAAAAGTGTACACTGCAGTGAAAACTGTATGAGGGTCATAACCTTGCCTAGAAATGGGCTTTGGATTAGGAAAGGCTTCCCCCCAAAAATGACATTCCCATTCTCAGACTGGTGTCCTGGCTCCTAGTTTAACAGGAGTTCAACACCAGTGAGCTTCACACTCCTAGCAATATATGGAGAATGAGAAATATAATGAGATAATGTTTTTCATCAAACTTAGTGTATTTAAAATAAAGGTCTTTCTTATTTTCTGAGAATTTAGTTATAGCTTTAAAACATTCTTTTATGCAATAGTTGTTATGGTAAATAAAAAATGTTTTCAATGAATTACTTGAGGCTATGGAAAATTTCAAATTCTTTGTCATCTCCTCAGTTTTATTTAAAATGTTTTTAGTTAGTGAAGTCCCAAAGTTTGTGAACCAGTGATTTATATCCTACTGCAACCCCCAGCCTCACACTTCCTTTTTATTTTATGAGTGGAAGAAAGACCTTTTCTTTGACTAACCTGGCTAGTCCAAAGAATAAGGCATTACCTTTGCAATTATGTGGGAGATAGGATTAAAAATAATGAGACAAACTCAGAAGCATAATGTTATTTTAGGAAATGGGAATAAACAGAGAATTTAAGCATGTTATTTTTTATACTTGCTAGGAAGTTTCCTAGCAAGCTCTCAAGCCAACCTTTATATAGATGAGGGTGAGAGACAGGGCAGAGGGTGAGCGAGTTGAAATTGAAAGCTGCTCTGACAAAGAGAAGGCAAAGGCTGACTGGGGTGAGAAGAGGGAGAGGTTTCTTGATCCCTGTTGCTCTTTCTGCAGAGATTTTTTTCTCTGTCTCTCCTCCTGGCCTTGCTCATATCTATCAACAGATTCTGTTTATGCCTTAGCTTTGTGGAAGCCATTGGGCTGGCAGAATGCCCTCCCTCATTGGAATGTGTCACAATGCAGAGGGCAAAAGCAATCGATGGCCCTTCCTGGCCCCCACCCCTCCTCCTGCCCTTATAAATACTTTTATTTGCATTCTGTCACTGTGGTTGTGGCTTATCCTTTTGCATTCACCATTTCTAGCTGAAAGTCATTAATCTGCAAATGCAACTAATTAGCCCTTCACTGTTCCAGGAGCAGAAAACACTGCTCGCTCATCATCCTAGTTTATTTGATGGCAGAAAATGTACACTTAAGGATCAATGGCTCTTGCCAATAGAAAGAGTGCTCTCTGTAATTACACAATTGGCCCTGGTAAGTTATAAAATGAGAATTGCACAGAGAGCCAAAACCTGCCCTGGAATGGTAGAGTTACTTAAGCCACAGGCTTACATTTCTTATTTTCTCAAGTAAGTTGTGCCCATTTTGTGAGGTGAGCCATCTCAATCCATCTTCTTGAAAAGTGAGGCACAGAAAATTAGGTGAAATTGGGTGCATTTCAGCCCTGACATTTTTCTTTTTGGAGAAAGGTTGAACTCGGGACCTCAGGGTTGGTATAAGATTGGAAAGGCCAAATCGCTTTATCTTATTTTTTCAATGGAAAAAACAACAATAATTCTTGATTCCAAATAAAATAACTAAAATGGTTATCCCTAGCCTCTTTTTCTTTTTTTTTCATTTTTAAAGAAAAAAAGACACAATTGATCACATGCCTCCAGAGAAAACTCCTGATTCCCTTTAAGGAAAATAATTTTCTACAGAGGCAGATGTTTTAAGGCAAGTGAGAGGCAGAGTACCATTGGGAAGCTGGACTGGACAAGCAGTTTAAGCCATAGAATATATTCCTTAGTTACAAACATGATATGCAGCTGTGCTGTGGTTACATGTGTGTTTGGCCCTGTTTTGTGTGTGATTGCTAGTTTATGTGTGTATGAGTGTGTGTGTGTGTGTGTGTGTGTGTGTGTATGTATGTATGTATGTATATAAAAGTCCTTTTTACCAAAGGGAAATTGGAAGTTTAAAAGTACCAGCAAGAAAGTGCCAGTGGAAAGTATTATATTTACATGACCAGGGAGGAAAAAAAAAAAATGTCTTCAATTAACTATTCTGGGTAACCTTTGGAGAGAGTGAGTAAGGCAGAGAATGGGGTAATTAAATATCCCTGGGGAGAGACCAGGTGCTAAAGAGGATTGTGGCCATTACTGGCCACAGCTCTTTACTGCCTGCCCTTTACGTCATCAGCAGAAACCCTGTGCAGGTCTATGCAGAGGGTCTGCAGTTATGTCTACTAGCTATTGTGAGCTGGACCCCTTTTGTCTCTGTGCTGAGAGATGGGATTCAAGGTAATTGATGTAGCACCAGAGAGCTTCTTGTATTTATCATTGCTTGATGGTTAAACAGTTCTTTGTGTACATGGAAATGGGCATTGAAATGAACACGTGAAACTGTATTCTTCCTCATAATATTTTAAGAATAGCTAACAAAACTGGCTTTTCTTGATTAGAATCTCTGTCTTTCTTTTGGCCAGCCCAAAGCATGTGGATGTTCTAGGTTCAGAGAGTGAAACTATGCCACAGAAGCAACCCTAGCTACTGCAGTGACAACGCCAGATCCTTAACCTGCTGAACCACAAAGGAAATCAGCATCTCTTTTTCTTGGAAACATTTTTTTGACCATTTTCTTTCTTTTTATTTCTCATGCTCACTTGTACCTTTAATTCAGGGATACAAAGGCAATGGTGATAGATTTACATTTTTTCAGATTCATCACCTATACCTACTTAGTGTTTAACTGTACTATTTCCAGAGAGACATCATAACAGAATGATAGAGAATAAGCCTCCTATATTAAATGCATAGTTTAATGCAGTCACTTAACGTGTTTTGGGGCTACAAGCCCCCTTAAGAATTTCTGTCACAGTAAACCTTCCACTCCCCAGAAAAATGCACATACCAATACACTCTTGTCCTCTTACTTTTGATTTTAGGGAATTCACAGATACTCTAAAGCAATCGCTTTCTGGAGAACATGGTCCCAGATTAAAAGCCTGTGGTCAGGATTTCCCTTTTTGCCTCGGTGGTAATGAACCCGACTAGTATCCATGAGGACTCGGGTTCGATCCCTGGCCTTGCTCAGTGAGTTAAATATCCAGTGTTGCCATGAGCTGTGGTGTAAGTTGTCGATGTGGCTCGGATAGGGTGTTCCTGTGATCATGGCATAGGCTGGCGACTACAGCTCTGATTTGGCCCCTAGCCTGAGAACTTCCATATGCCATGGCTGTGGCCCTATAAAGATAAAAAACACCAAAAAACCCAAAAAACAAACCTATGGTCAAATGCAGTGCCTCTGAAACAGTGGAGAAAGTAAAGTCTATAGGAGGATCTCTGAACGCAGCCACAGATGGCTGGCTTGTGGGAATGACTAAGATTCAGTCTTGAGTTAGGCAGACTTGAGTCTAAACATGACTCTTCTTAGCTGTGTGAGAAATTATTTGGCCCGTCTAAGCTTCTGGATCCTCATTAAAAACAGGGTAAAAATAACACCTACCTTATCGGGTTGCTAAGACACGCACATGGATTAGGACACAGTTATCCCCAACAACACATTAGTGATTGTCATTGTTAATAATGGGGAGTGTTATTCAGGATTGATTAAAGCAGCACACCACTTTTTCTTTTGCTTGCCAGTTACCACCCTCAGGGAAATAGACTCTGTTGGACATCCCTGAATGCCTACCTTCTTCCTTTTTAAAATTTCTATTTAGCCTATAAGACTTACCCTATTTGAGAAAGTTTAGCTTTAAATTTTGATATGCAAAATGGTCTGTGTTTTTAAACAATGAATTATGTCATGTTAATTTGAGGTAACTGTGGTCTGTGGAGCTCCGCAGAGGGAGTGACCTGAGGGGACAATATTTTTCTAGAACATTCCTTAACAGTGGCCTAATGTTTATCTCTTTCATTTTCTTTCCCCTTCTTCTTTGTCTTTCTCTTCTTCTTTCTCCTCCTCCTCCTTCTCCTTCCCTTCCTCCTTCTCCTCCCTCCCCCTCCCCCTTCTACTCCTCCTCCATCTGTGGCATATTGAAATTCCTGGGCTAGGGGTTGAATCAGAGCTGCAACTGAGGCCTATGCAACACTGGATCCAAGCCACATCTGTGAACTACACTACAGCTTGCAGCAATGCTAGATCCCTAACCCACTGAGTGAGGCCAGGGATTGAGCCCTCATCCTCATGGAGACTATGTAGGGTCCTTAACCTGCTGAGCCACAACAGGGACTCCCATTTTATTTTGTTTTATTTTCCTTTTTTTTTTTCTTTGTAGGGCTGCACCTGTGGCATATAGAGGTTTTCAGGCTAGGGGTCAAGTCAGAGCTACAGCTGCTGGCCTATGCCACAGCCACAGCAACACCAGATCTGAGCTGTGTCTGTGACTTACACCATAGCTCATGGCAACACCAGATCCTTAACCCGCTGATCGAGGCCAGGGGTCCAACCTGCAACTTCATGGCTCCTAGTCGGATTTGTTTCCGCTGCTCCATGATGGGAACACTCCCATTTTCTTTTTTACACACTTTGGTTTTTACCACGAGCTCTTTGATTTTTCTTCTTTTGGCCTTTTCTCTCTTCTTAATTCCTTATCAATGCTGATTCTCTCTTCAGTCCTAGTCAATTCAATTCAACAAATGATAATTGAGCATCTTCTGTCTCCTAGCCACTGAGCTAGATATTAGGCATGTAGAAAAATGGTGTTGTAAAATGTAGTTTTTATTCTTGGAAGTGTTCGGAGCCTCAGAGTCTGTTAGGCATTGTATCAGCAGCATCATTATCGCTGTTGTTTATTGAGTGGTAACTCTTTATGTAGCATTGTGCTGGCCAAGTTGCATATACTATTTCATTTCATTTCATCTCATTATTGGATCCCCTTTTTAGAATCACCTGTATTTTTACCCCAACACTGCAAGCTTGTATTTGCTCTCTTTGGCCCTACCCAGCAGTTATCACTTCTCCAATAGTAACTATTCTCAGTATCTGCAAGGCCTTCTCTTGGTCAGCTACTAAGTGCTTCACCCTAGAGTCCTCCAAAGTCTGAGTGTGGCTGTGCTTTCCACCCATTCTAGGCTTTGAAGCTTAACGATGATATGCCTTGTGCTTCAGTAAGTCCACAACTGGCCAGTTTTTAGTCTTGGATGACTCAAACTAGTTCCAAATCAGACTTATACATTACAAATATGGTTCCATGTAATAAGGAGCCACGGAAGTCTTTTGATTTGACCAAAAAGTTGGAGATTGTCCCAGAAGCTGGGATTCTATCCAGAATGGTTGAGCCCTGTAGATTATGAACTCACTAACTTTAAAAATTCTAACATTGGAGTTCCCACTGTGGCTCAGTGGAAATGAACCTGACTAGTATCCACTAGTATCCATGAGGATTTGGGTTCGATCCCTGGCCTCTCTCAGTGGGTTAAAGGATCTAGCATTGTTGTGGCTGTGGCATAGGCTGGTGGCTATAGCTCTGATTCGACCCCTAGCCTGGGAACTTCCATATGACACAGGTATGTACCTAAAAGACAAAAACAAAACAAAACAAAAAAACCCAAAAAACAAAAACACAAACAAACTGTAACATCATGATCTAAGATAACATCAGAAAGACTGAGTAAGCATTTTGCAACATGAAAGGAACTATTTTGTACCCTTACGGTGCAGCAGATTTAAGGATCTGATGTTGCTGCAGCTGTGCCACAGGTTGAAACTGTGGCTCTTCCCTGGCCTGGGAAATTCTACATGCTGTGAGTGTGGCCAAAAAAAACAAAAACAACAAAAAAAGCCAACTATTTTTATTTCATAGAATGTTTACAATGTGCACGATTATAGGACTGCTCCACAAAGAGGTTAGTCATGTATTGATATGCTAGAGCTACACGATTCCCAACATTTTTATGTTTACAAAAAACAACCTGTTTTGCACAGAATGGATCAGGGATTCCCAAATTTCTATGTGGAGGAGTGACTTCTTTTTTTACTAGAAGGCTTACAGCAATCAGTGCAATTGGAGCAGGTAATGTATGCTGGCCTTCAGTCCTAGATTCCTTTGTGAAAAGACAAGAGAGTGGGGTAGCGACTGTTACCTGGAATCACCCTCTCAGACATGGAGAGCTTCTGGTGCTCTTCAGCGGTCCTTGTGTACAGTTTCCATTGCTGAATCAGAAAGCATATCAAAAGCACAAAGGGTGTCTAAGATAAAAACTTTTGAAACAACAATATTTAGGATTAGTTTTGAGTACCTAAGGTGTGCCATGCTCATTACTGGGGACTTTGTATACGTAACCACTTACCCTTACGAGCATGTTAGGAGGTTGACCCAGTTATTCACATTTAACAGAGAAGTAGATTGAGGGCTGGATAGTTGAAGTAACTTGTTCAGGATTGTGTTGTTTGTAGGTAGCTGACCTTGGGTTTTTTTTCATGAAGCATTTTTATTTTTAGGACTGATTTTTTTTGGGGGGGGAAAGGCATATGATTTCTATCAGTTTCTTAACTGTTAAAAAAGACCTTTTTGTATGCAGGAATAGTTCTGCTTTTCTAGTGCTGCTTTTATCTTGTGCAGGGTGTGGTTTGAAAATCTTTCTAGATTAAAAGACAGTTTGCAGAAATGGCCCAGATTAAAAATACCTGAATGTCGCTGAGTTGCAATAGACATAATTGAAAAAACGTCATCCCACTTCCCTGTCTTTAAGTGAGATGATTAATGTACCCTTGCAGGATGATCTATGTGCCCGTAGATTACTGCCTGAATCACTGTGTCTACTTTATGACTTATTGTTTGCCTGAGATCACTAAACATTTTATTTAAAGGTAAGTGAAGGATTAAAGCACTTCTCTTTCTTCTTGGCCAGCATTTAAAAAAGAAAAGAAAAAGAAAAATAAATAAATATTAGGCAAAAGAAAAAATGAACTGCACTGATGCTCAGTCAAAATCAAGCAACTGGAATCAAACCAGTCATTTGTCTGATGAGGCATATGCAGAGTTTAACAGATGCTTAATGGTAAACCCAAGGAATTGTGCTGTGATAGATAGTTGACATAATCAGATATCAATATAGTTCTGTATGTTATGGGACCATGGATGTGGGTGTCTTAGCAACTCGTGTAATTTTACAACACTACTGAAAAACAACTGAAGGAAAAAAGTGAAATTCAAATATCCAAATTAGTGGAATTTTAAAACTCCGTTTTGCAATATTATTAGTTCATGGTTTTTCCACTCTTTCTGTTTGTGTTTTTCCTACCTTGACAGAAGAAGAAGGGAAAAGCAAGTGGGTCTTTTAAATTTATTGCATTACATTAGTTGCACTATAAGATTCTTTGAAGATGATTGTCTTGTGGATTCTAGTTCCAGATCAGTGGACATTTGGCTGGAAGGATTTATACTGTGGGCTCAGAGAATTGGGCCTTAAATCAGTGTTCCTGTAGGCTGCAGAGGGTTCGGTTTTTACAACTACAATAACTAACTCACTGGGGAAGTGTATGTTTGACCCTTTCCTGATATTCTGAGGGAAGCGTGTATGTTTGGTCATCAGCGCTTTAAATTCTAAAAAAGCAATACAATAGAAACATTAGCTTTTCTATCGCCAGGAGTTTGTTTCACTTGGTAAAAGAGATTCTATATAGAGGGGGAAACAGTTGCATTAGTTTGTAATTTGTGAAAGAATTGAACTTTTGATTCCACAGAGAAAAACACTTAGATTGAATTATATCAGGTCCAGGGGACATTTGAAGTAGAAAGCTGCCAAAGTCCGCTCTAACATTTTGCTTTTGACGAAGAAGGCTTTTTCTAACAGTGATGGCAAAAATATCCTCTAGGAAGGATTTATGTTCATCAATTCATTATTTGCTTTTCTATCCAACCATTTATTCTTCAAACAATTAAGTACCCACACTAGGCTCTGCCTTTTGGGAGGCTTCTAGCCCTAAAATTCAGAGGTCATCTGGTCCAGTCTCCTCAATGCAAGAATCCCTTCAACAGCCATCTGACAGTGGTCTTAACTTATTATTATTATGACTTAAAACAATTGCTTAGTTGTAAAAATCTATTAGTTCTATAACAACTCTCTGGAAAAAGGTAGGGCAAATATACTTTAACCCAGCAAACTTTTAAATGTTCATACTAAGCTTGTGGTCAACCAAAACCCCTAAGCATTTTTTAAAATTCATACAGAGGGTTGCAAGCCTTTTCTGCATCCCATCTGTGCTATTGATTGTTTTGAATCTAAAAGTAGGACTTTGCATTTATTTCTTTAAAATCTTATTGATTTGGCTTTGCTTTAATGTTCCAGTTTAAAGATCATTTCAAACCTGAGTTCTGACATCTCATATTAGCTATTCTGTCCCAGTCCACGCTATCTGTAAACTTGATTAATATGCTGTCTGTATTTTTAACCAGGTCATTGATAAAAATGGTAAAGAGATAGTTGGGAGGACAGAGCCCTGGGGGATTTTACAAGTCATCTCCTTTGGGGGTGATGTGTAACTGGACACAGGGATGTAACTAACCACCCTGGCTCATTGCTTTGTCGTCCAAAGGGTGTTATGGAAAAGACAACCATCTGGGCTGGTTTGCCCAGAAGTGTCGGGGCTTGCCTGGTTTACACTTGATGTTTAGCTCTAATTAAGTGGTAGCTCCTTTTTTCTCTCAGAAATATTCCGGTTTGGCTGAAGAGTATTATGGTTACCCTGATTGTCAGAGACTGCAGCAAACCACTAGGGAATTCTAGACACTTGATGTTCATGGGCTCTTCAGACCCTCCAATGGACCAGCCCTATCATACAATTAAATTAAATTTATTTGCCAAATTGGTTCTTAACCTGTTCCTTGTTCCTAGTATCCATTTATTTTTCTGAATATTTTGAAATAGTCCACCTTTTGTTTTTCTATTGTGAACTAAATTTAAATTTACCAATCTGTAATTTCAGTTTTTGTATACTATATGTGCTAGGCATTAAGTGTTTTACAAGTTTGATCTAATTTAATCTTTATCATAACTCTGTGAGGTAGGAATTAGAACTGCAATTTATAGGTAAAAAAGCTATCATAAGTTAGGTAACTCTCTCAGAGTCTCAGAGCTGATAAAAGAAAGAGACAGTATTCAAACCCGGGCAACTAGACTTCAGAGCCCTTACTTTGTCATAGTCATTTCCAGAGTTTAGTCTTTTCCCCATCTGAAACCATGATACCAAAAAACCCTACTAGAAACGAAAGAAGTTGAGTTCAGAAATACTCCTTCTAGAAAATAGTTTAAAGCTAGGCAATAAAATAAAGGTAATATAAATTTTCTAGGGCGCGAGTAGGAATTGATGGAATTGCACAATTTAAAGGACAAAACTAAGGGACACCCCACAAAGCTTCTGACAAATGGGCCATAAAAGTGCTCAAAGACCACTATGGCTCAGAGACACTCTTTCAGCCCTTGATCTTCTGTGGCTCCAAGATGGGCTTATAACACTGGCTATCATTTTTCTATGGCCCAGGGAGGGAGGGAGAAAAAGGCCACAATGAGCCTAAAAGCCCATTCTGGGACATTTCTCTTAGAAAAGTGATCAGTTTCCTATTATGAGAGTGTATGAGTGCATGTGCATGCATTAGCAAAATGTTTCAAAGTGAAATGAACATAATTTGTTCCTGAGCCATTTTACTATTTTTATATTCTACTTTTAGCAATACTTGGCACATGGTGATATTCAATAAATGTTTGTTGAATAAATGAACAAATTCCCACGACAGTTCTCTGTGATTTTGCAGTGAGGAAGGAGGACAGGGTAGGCCTATCTTGACAAAGGCCTTTTGTCTCTTTTGCATTCTGGTTCAATATGCTCAGCTCTGCAATTTTTTATGCTCGAAGTTTTCTGAGGATTTCACTCACCAGGGAAGGGACATCCCTTCCGCAACCTCTCTGAGCACGTCTTCATTTCAAGACATATAACTTATTTATTATGTCATGTTAATGAAGGTGCGGCCCGTGGTTTCGAATATGCCATGCTCTGTGAAAGGCAGAAAGAAAAGGACCCTATAAATACAAAGAATCTGGACCAGAGAACATTTTATTACAAGACTCGCTCCTTTCTTAAAGACAGTAAACATGATGAATTTCTCTTTGCAACTGAATTTATGAAGATAGATGATTCTCTCTGTGGTTGTTTTAACTGGGTTTGCTTTGCGGTCTGAAGCAGAGTTGCAAACCCACACAAATACGTTTATTGCCATTCCTAATGATAGGATACGGTGTCTTCTGTATGGCTGAGTGGGACTTACAAAAATGACATTGTTTTACCACAGGGATGGAAAAGGATTCGCTCGATTTACATGTTTCAGTGGGAGAGGCCGTGGTATTTTCTGTAAGGGAAACTTGACTGCCTTAAATCCTGCTTCTAACACAACTTTGGCAGTGCTCTTTTTAGAGGCTGACTGAAAAAAAAATAAAAAACAAAAAAAAAAACCTTTGGCTGAGACTTTTTCATATACCAACCCAGGAATTGGTGGCTGAGTTTTGTATTTGATTCTAATCCATTCACACTTTGGCTCTCTGCTGAGATGGCACAGAAGGGAGAAAGAAGTCAGAGGAAGGGGGGAGAGGGGAAATAGAAAGCTTCTGAGCTAAATGTCTTTCTGAACTAAGTGTCTTTCTCCCTCAAAAAACGCCTTCAAGCCTGAGCGCACAGGCCCTGCCACATGAGGGAACGGGCTCCACTTTGCTAATGATGGCAGAGCGCATCATTGGCTATGCAGATCACAGAAGAAAGCCATTCTGCTTAGCTCTAATTCCATCAGGATCATTTACCTTTTGAAGGCTAGAAAAGAATGAATTGAAGATCAAAATCATCAGCCTTATTTGGCTTCATCCAAGATTTATGGCAGCTGCTTTCAAGGGCAACTGTAAAAACCAACTGCAGAATTCACATCTGTACCATTTCTTGTCTTTCAATATTTTATAAATGTTACTAGCAAAGTCAACCTCTAGGGACATTAAAATTAAACAACCTCTACCCTTCCCCTGTATTGGAATGAAGGCATATATCAATAATCGCTATATTTAACTACTCTAATCTGTATCATACCTTTCAGGATTAGCTGTCTTGGAAGCTTATGTTTAGTTTACTATTCATTTGCCAGAGGTTATTATAACGTAGGATCCATGTCTTTGTGATGTCACAAAGCATTAAACTTTGATTTAAATTGTTAATAATACAGTGCCCACTATTGCCAGCTTTAAACTTGAATTCATTTTTTTAAAAAGCAAACATTTAAGAGATATCAACTGACATTTGAAATGAAGATATATTGTTCTTAATTTAAGTGCCTTGATGTGCAGCCAAAAAAAAAAATTTGACTTATATATTAAAAAAAAAAACAGTAGGACATTTGCTGTGATCTCTGAGGAAGTAAATAAGGTTGCTCTGGTTTCTTTAGATGCTTCGATTAGATTTGACAGCAAGAAATATATCTTGTATCCATATGATAAAAGACTACAATATAAGTGAGGCTGATACAGGGTTCTCAGATAATCCCAAGGATCAAGCACAGTGGACAAAAATTGATAAGGCAAATTAGTTTTCTATTTGTGGGTTTCTAAAGCTGTAAACTTCTCATTTTGTAGTAAAACACATATTCTTAAAGAGGCCTCGAGAGAGGTAGCTCATGCTGATCTTCGTGGCGTCTTTTATTATTTACAGCAAATGAATTTAGCATCAGTCTTTCTCCACTGGTCTGCCAATGTCTTGGCTCTAAGTTGCTATGCTTCTGGTCACAAGACAGGTTAAATGTCAGATGTCAAAGGGAAATGAGCCTGAGCTGAATAAAATCTGTCATGAAAAGTGCTTAATATTGAGTCAATAGCTGTGGATAGAAAGCATGGTGGAGCCTGAGAGACTGAAGTTTAAATCTGAGTTCTGCCATTAGCTGGGTTACCTTGGGCGAGTTCCTTAACTTCTCTGATATTAAGCTTAATGTCTTTCCCTGTGAAATGGAGAGAGTTCCTTCGGATAGCTGTTGTGAGAATGAAAAGTATTTAACATACATGTTGAGTGTCTGGAACAGTGCATGGTGGGCTGGAAGGAGTTGGATTGATGCTTTTCCGTTCTCTAACCTCTTCTCCTTACCAGAATTTAATATGGTATTCATATGGTAAATGGATCATAAGTATCAAATTACCTTTATGAGTGCATTATTTATTTATTTAGGGTTCTTAGAAAGTTAATAGGATAGTAATTACTCCTGGGCGTGGCCCTGTATTGTGGACATTGCTGTTACATTCATAGTTTCATGAAATGGATGGAGAGAGAAAGGGACAGAGGAGAAGAGGAGGAAGGAGAAGAAGAAGAGGAAGAGGAAGAAGCAGAAGAAGAAGAAGGAGAAGGAGAAGGAGGAGAAGCAGCGCAGAAGCAGCAGCTCTGTTTATCATCTCAGAATGTGCCTAAGAATGCTTGACTTAATCGGGGTCCACCTGTATGACAAAATCTTCAGCTTCAGACTGTTATTCTACTCTCTTCCACCTACTTTCCATACTTTTTGGACTTCATTCCACCTTTGGCTTACTGAGTTCCTGTTAGTTTTGGCCTCTTAAAAGTCCTTTGAACGTGCCATCTTCCATCCTTTCTGTTCTTTGGTCTTTGGTCTTGCAGTTTTTCATGCCTGGAGCAAGTGTCATCCTGGTCTTAGACAGTCAACTTCTTATCTTCAATATTAATTCCTTAGAAAGACTTTCACCCTTAATTCTAGCTAAGGTAACTCCCTTACCACCATTTTCTGTTTACTTTCTCCCTTATCTAAAGCTATAAGTAATGGTTTGTGGGTTTATCATTTGTCTTCTTCCTTGCCCTGGCTACTATGCATAGCTTAGTACACAACACAGAGCGGGTGTGCATTAGCAGTAATAGTGATACTAACAGTAACAACAGTTTGTGCTTAAGAAGTTCTTCCTATTGTCAGTTCCCGTTTTTACATACATGAGCTGTTCAGTCCTATTCTAAACTATTTTGAGGTGGACCATATTCCATATTCCATATTGTAGATGTAGAAACCAAGTGCAGATTAGTTAAGGGAATTGCCTAAGGTTGCACATCTAGTAAGCTGACTAGTTGAATGGATGCATGAATTCTAACCATGAGAGCAAATCTGTCTCCATTTTGACTTTTACTGAGATTTTTTGCCTTGAACCAATTAAGGACTGTTCTCTGTTGAAATCTGCAAATGATCAGAGTTTCATTTTATCACCCTGCCCCTTTTCTCTGCCCTCAATCCTCCCTGTCCCCCTTGACCCACTGCACTCTAAGTTGAAATTAGGCTCATGCTCTCTCAGCTGGTAAGGAGAGATGAAGGCTGATTTCTGTCTTAGGTCACTTAAGTAAGACAATGTTGTGATGCTCTGAGTTTTGTTTTGGGGAGTTACTTGTAAGACCTTAGTAGTAGGTGTAAAAACTCCAAGAGAGGAGGTGTAAACACAAATAATTGGTCCTAACCTATGCCTGAGGAAAGGCATGTATTCACCAAAACAGTTCTGCAAAGCAGTCACGAGATTATATATATACATATATATACATATATATATATATATATATATATATATATATATATATATATATATATATGTATATATATATACACATTTTTTTTTTCTTTTCCATTTCTGGGAAGTTTACTTATAGCTGAAGCAGTCTTCCTTTTCAGTCTGGCAGACACAGACATTGCTGGGCTCTCTGACCATGCCCCTTTCTTTCCACATTGAGTATTTCATACCTTATTTTCTTTACTGAAGACTCAGTGCCCTCCCTTGAACGGCAGCCATCACCCTGTGTGGTGATAGGATGTCTCCAGGGGATGGTGGAGGTGTGTGGGCTGGTGTCCCCTGCGTTAAATGCCTCTGGACAGCTTTGCTGGAAAGCCAGCCTGCACTTTACACTCTGCCTCTTCCTGCTGCTGTCGGCTGTCATTTCGCCAGCTGTCAGATGTCCCAGCAGCTGTCACCCCCTGCCTCATTTTATGTCTGATTGTCAAAATGATGGCTTGAGGGTGGAGCCACCTCTTCTCAGGAGTCAAGTGTGGGGACTTTATGACAGTCATTTTCCACATGGAAGACATTTTTTCCTTTTGAACCTCTAAGTGCTTGATGGTAAGGATGATCAGAAGAAGTGTGGCTTCTGGGGAATAAATGGGGTGTTAACTTTTCTTATTGTAGTTCTGTAAAATTACAAATTTTGTAAATTATAGTATAGTTTATGATTATATAAATGTTTACCTTTTTATTAATACTAATCTATTGTTGCATTTAATGCACCATATTTATTTCGTGCCTATTAAGCCCTGGGCATGGTGCTAAATATTGGAGATAGGATGATGCTGGGCAAAACCAGGTGGGTTTTGTCTTCATGGAGCTACAGATGGGAGAGGCAGGCAGATTAACCAATAAGTGCATAAATGTCAAACTGTGACTCTAATAAGCTTTGTCCAAGAGAAGGAAGACTGAGGATTCATTCTTGTCAGGAGGGATAGAGAGGGTGTTCCTACAGAAATGACTTGACACTAAGCTATGAAATTTGAATAGGAAGAAGTGAGGCTAAATTTTATGAATTACTCTATTTTTTTGCAAAGAAGTTTTCTATCCATTATTTCACTTTCACTCTCCCACCAACCCTGTGAGTCTTTTTACCTGTTGATAGATTATGAGTCTCAGGTGTCAAGAGAAATTTGGTGACTTGTCCCAGCCAGGATTGGGACCAGAACAAGACACCCACCTTTTCACTCTCAAGAAGTGGAGCCTCAGATCTAGTCTCAAATTGTATTTCTCTGGTTCTTATTTGGCTTTTAGCACTCTCAGCTGGAAAATGGTGGCAGTTAATCCCTATTTCACAGGGCCTTTTAGTGGATGAGAGGAGGTAACAGAATGCCTTAGCAAATACTTATTCTTTTCCCTTTGTTTCCCTCTTTCTCGTTCCACTATTCCACCAGGTGTCATGCTCTGCAGGGCAGAGGTGTCCTGTGATAAGGGCAAATTCTTGTAAAGCACCCCTGTATTCTATGTGTTTATTGGTTCTGGCAACTTTATATGTACTTGAAGTAAATACATCCCTTCTAATACATCAGGACTGGACATTGCACATTTATTCTTAGGTATCTAAAAACTGAATCTGCCAGATAGAGAAAGTTAGCCCTCTGAAGCAGCTTTTGTGTGTTGGCTCACCCAGAGGACCAGGCCAGAATCAATGATTTCTGCTCTAGCTGGCTTGCAGAAACTCACAGTGAAATTAATATTCAGTTGCAGCAGCTAACTCATCTCAGGTCCCTATGTATATCTCCTTCTCTTTTTGTTAAAATGTATTTTTGGTCATTAAATGTATTTTTACATTTTGTATTTTACATTGTATTTTTATGGCAGGATACTTTTGAGAAGCAGGCAGCTTGTAAAAGAGAAAGCCTGGTTGGCAAAGTTAGAGAGTCTGGGTTTTGAATCTATCCTACAACTTGGTTATCCAATTGTATAATTTTTCTGTTCCTTAGTTTCCCTGCTAAAAAAAAATGTGGTCATTAATAGCTTTTCTGTAAATATTGTTTAAGTAAGAGAGGTAAAAGGGATAAACCTATGAATCCTCTTCAGAAAACTGGAGATAATTTTAGCTCTACTCATAGTGTGGCTAGAAGGGTTAAGTAAGATATTTTTTGGTGAAATATTTAGCACAGGGTCTGATAGATGAAAAATACTGGCCATTATTATGCTAAGGGCTACAGGGGCTAGAAAGTGAGCAAGATACATGTATGTGTGTGTGTGTGTGTGTACTCATGGGTGTGTGTACACAGGGATATGTTTGGGATGTGCTGAAAGCACAGCATAGGGGCCACCGTTCAAGTGCAGCCCTGAGTTCTGAGCCACTTTGGCTCTCTTGCATAAAGAGTGTCAACCTTGAGCAAGGTGCCCCACCTAGAAAGCCACTGGGCAATGTCAAGTCCTCTCTGGCAGGAGATCCTCACCTCTCCTGCTTAGACCTCAGGACTGAGCCTGCAACCATTTTTCTTTCTTTTTTCCTCTCACCTTAAATGCTCTACATGGTTAATTTTCTTGTAAAACCAAAATGACTGCAAATCACTCCACAGATCTCGGATGTGCAGATTGGCTTTTGATGGATGGAGTTAAGCTGCAGAGCTCTGATCACTCTGAATGTTGCTGATGCAACCTCTGAAGTGGGTGGATCCTGTGAGACTAGATGAGGACTTGGCATTTATGATGTGCTGGGAAGAAAAATGACAGTCGAGGCAAGGAAAGGGCCAGAAGATGGGGACTGTGCATAAAGAGTGGGACGGTGCCAGTTTGCTGGAAGGGAGTGGATATACCTGACAAGAAGAAAGAGGTTGAAGTAAGGACTGTGTGCTGGAACTGCCAAGGACAATGACTAGATACTGTGTAGGAGATTTGCAATTTTACTGCTTGGGAGATAAAATTAGAAATCTCACCTGATAAGTAAAATATATTATAGGCAGGCAGGGAGAAGGCAACATGGTAACCATTTTATATACAAAGAAAGTATTCGGATATATTTTTTTAGGGACTGACATTGATGGGAGACTTCTAGTTAAGAACACATTCAGTGATCACCTGAAATACATGTCTTTTAATTGACAACTGATGACACAAAGAGATGACAGAGGAGCAAAAGAATGAAAAGAATTGTTCTAGTTTTTTTAATATGCATTTACTTAAACAAATATAACTTAGAACTGTGCAACAATTCTGATATAGCATAAAATATGACCAAAATCCATCCATCCATGCATGTATCCATCCATGCATGCATTTTATTCAACAAATATTTATTATGAGGATAGCTGTGTTCCATATTTTGCTCTAGAACTAGGAGCACTAGGAATCAGTGGATGAGAAATTAGGCAGCTTTCAATTGAAGGGTGGAATGAATGGCCTGTCTTGGTAGAAAGTGAATTCCTCATCATTCCTTCTTTCCTTCCTTCAGTAAAGATTTCTGTATTCCCCTCTATATATTTATAAGACAGAAAATAATGTATTATCTGTATTATCTAGTTTCCTGTACAAAAGAAAAAGAAAAAAGTGACTGAATTGTTGATAAGTGCCATGTAAAGGAGTGCAGTAATAGGAGAAACGAGGGTGCTGTTTTAAAAAGGGTGATCCTAGGAGGCTCTCTAAGGAGGTGGCATCTGAGTAGTGTCCTGCAGGAGGGGTAGGAGTAGACCATGGGGAAAAGTGTTCAGGCAAGGGGAACGGCAGTTATAATAGTCTGAAGAGGGAAAGAGCTTTGAGGAATAGGGCCAGTATGGTTTGGGAGGTGGAAGGTAAGAATGAAAAAGTTGATGAGGAGTCCGAGGAAGAGAGGGTAAGTCCTGGAAGGTCACAGGAGAGAGTTTGGATTGCACTGTGTAGGGGGATGATAAGATCTAGTTTATGTTTTAGAAGATTATTCTTGCTATTGCGTGGAAAGTGGTAGAGTAGGGAAGAATGGTCCTTTTGATTTGGTTCTATTCATTTTGTTAAATGCTAAGGGAAAGACTTTTTTCTTTTTCTTTTGTACAGGAAACTAGATAATACAGATAATACATTATTTTCTGTCTTATAAAATCTTGAAATATTTCAAAAACATTTTCTAATTTATTCAGGAGCAGGTTGGACCAAACTGTGTATTTAATGTAGGAATATAGCAAAATGATAATTCAGTCCTTTAGTGATCTGAGTTTCTTCTGCTGCAGAGACCTACCTATATTCTATTTATTTGAGGAGTTTGTTGTCTTTAACTCAATCTATTCTAGATATCATCATATTCTTTTTGTTATGAGAGTACTACTGAGGGTATTAGATAGTAATAGTTGTTGGTGCCCACATAGTCAGTCATGGTTCTAAGCCTTTTGACTTATTTCTTAGAGCGGTTTTTGACTTATTTAATCCTTACAACAGTCCTCTGCGTTAGGTACTATTATAGGCCCCATTGTATGGTGAACAAGCTGAGGCTCAGAGAAATTGGGCAGCTTGCCCAAGAACCCAGAGCTAACCAGCATTAACCTCTGGACCAGGGACCAGTCTTTGGTACTGCTGAGATGAAAGGAGAATTGCCACTGGCTGAAAATGATGCCAAACTGCAGGTTCCACCATGAGGATTGCTTCAGAAATTTCTTTCTTTCTTTTTTTTTGGCCTTTTTGTCTTTTTAGGGCTGCACCTGCAGCGTATGGAGGTTCCCAGGCCAGGGGTAGAATTGGAACTGTAGCCGCTGGCCTACATCACAGTCACAGCAATTTGGGATCCGAACCTCATCTGTGACCTACACCACAGCTGATGGCAATGCAGGATCCTTAACCCACTGAGTGAGGCCATGGATTGAACCTGCATCCTCCTGGATGCTAGTCTGGTTTGCTAACTGCTGAACCACAGCGGGAACTCCCAGAAATTTCTTTATCATGGTCTGACTCAATTTTGAGTCCAGCTTCACATGGGCTTCAGTCCAGCCCGGCTGCTCCAGGCACCACATTCACTTCCATCACTCTGACTCTTCTTGCTCTTGTGCCACAGCTTCCCAGCCTGTTCATGGATTTCACATGGCTGGCTTCATTCTTCTCTCAGCACAGATCAGTACTGTAATTCTGAATGCTTGAGAGAAGGACGGGGAGGCCTGGCCTGGCTCTGTGGTACTGGTTCATTAGCTCAGGGACAGAGAGAAAGGGTAGAGAGGTAGAACTCCCTTCAGGTGACTGCTGAGATGCCAGTGGAAGGAATCCTGGTCCCAGGGGACACTTGCTCAGGTGGTCCATCCAGTTCCATCTAATACTGTTGTCATGGTAATCATTGGGGTTTAAGAGTTTCCTTGAGGAGATTTTCAGCTTCACCTTGGACTCTGCTGTCACCAGGGAGGCCCTTGGAGGGCTGTCAGTGTCCTTTGGGATGCACTTGTCTTACCCTTGCTCAGATTTTTTAATAGGTACACATGGACAAGTGCACATATCCAGTGTGCATGTAGGTGGCTTAATATGGGGAATCACTAATAATTTGCCACCATTTTATGACAACAAACAATTGTGAGTTGAGTAGCAATTCTTTATGTTAATATGCTATACACACTTGAACCTAAGACTCCTGCTGCACCCCTCCCCAAGCCCCTGGGCTACTTCTCCTGAAATCATGGAAATTTTCCTTTGCACCCTTAGAGGGAACAGGAAATGAAGGTGGGATGAGGCTCCCCTCCCCTGAACTTTGTAAATCTCCGTGCTTCCCTCATGTGACTTGGGGATGAAGCAAATGATCACCACAAGCCCACACTACCAACTGGGTTTCCTCTCTCCTCCTACAGCCCTGTATGTAATGAGAGTGGAGTGGTGGTTGCGGGTGGTGGTGGTGGAGGGGATCTGTCCCAGGGACTCATAGAAAACCCTGTAGGGATAGTTGATTTCAACAGCTAGAAATATTGAATGTTTTCAACATTCTAGAAACCTTAGAATGTTGAAATGCTTGCATTTTGGAGTACTCAGCTTTGGAACTTATAAGAACAACAACAACATCATCAAAAATCCCTTTTGGACATCCTGATACAGAAAGAATTTTTCCCACAGATATTTCTGTTTTTCCTTTTTTCTTTTTCATATCTTTTTCTAAACACCAGAAAGTCTAAATTATTTGCTTAAGGGTATTCAGTAAGATGAGAGCAGATCTAGGGCTAGAGGAAAATTTATTCTGGGATCTTTTTATCATTGTTGTGTTACACAGATTTTTTTTTTCCCCATGCAATGTGAAAACTTCCTCTTTTTTCATCTCTGCTATATATGAGATAGTGTGATAAAAACAGTCAGAAACTCTTTCTTTTGGATTATACCCTTTACTGCCATCAGATATGACATTTGGTTCATCTAATCCCCACTTTTCTCTAGAGAATTTAGGCAAGTTCTTCCTAATTTATGTTTGTCGTGTTACTGCTCAGATTGAAAATCCATGGACCATCATGGATGCCAGTGTGACTTTGTACTGACAAACCTGGTCCCTGAACATACAGATCAGAATGCAGATTTTTCCTGCAGAATGCAGGAACAGGAGATTCTCTTGTATTCAGACTAATCGAGGAACATAGTAGAGGGTGCTTCTATCCCAAATTATAGGTCTTCTCCTTCCTGAACCACCCCGCCTCCATCTTGTATGGTTCTGTTGTGACAGTCTTTTGTGGTGCTGGGGACTGACATGTAAGATGGTGGGGCCAAGGTAGTTTTCCCTGAGACTGCTCTGCTTGAGTGACCATAAAAGCCTATTTTGTGCCTTTTGAGGTCAAGGTTCTGGGGTTAGAGATGTAAATCCTCCACTGCTGATTGTCATTACTCCTGTCAAATGGAGATGCCTATCTTCAACATAAAGGTTCATATAAAAGGAAGTAGCTGAGAGATAAAGACAGATTCTCAGTGGCATTTTTAAGCCACTGTATGCAAACTTGCCTGAAGCCTACATAGAAGTTACCTGAGTCAACCCATTCCCCCCTTCCCCCCCATTCTCAGGGTATTTGAATTGCATTTCTGTCATTCTTTATCCAAAGTCTTACAAGGGTATTCTGTAAATGGTCTTAAATTATGACTAACATTTAGAAAAATTAGAAATCCATGAAAACGTAAAAGGTGATCACCTCTTTTTATATATTTTTCTCTTCATGTCCACTGCATACAGACAGCAGAGGTTGAGATATATATGTTCAATATAAGGACATAGTTTTGCACAGAGATGGCTATTATATATTAAATTAAGTCTCAGGAAATAGCTGGAAAAAAAGGCATTGGAATGGGATTGCCATTTTTATATCTAGTTTGCTTTGTGTGGTGTTGCTTGAAAGCAGGTGACAAATGACTTTCTAAATCCCTCACCAACATCATTTCCTCCAAACAGTACCCTTTGTGGCAGTACTTGACTTAAAAGCCCTCCCCGCACACCATCTATTTGTGACACACAGTGAAGCTAATCCTGGGCTGGCCCCCAGGTTTCTGCCTGCTTCATCGGATTTCTGTGACAGGTAAAAGATGGGGGGAAAAAACAGCTGGGGGGTGGAGACAAAAGGGTTTTGCTCCACAGAGGGGCTCACCTGGCCATGCGCAGGTGGAATCTTTATGTCCCATGATTAAAGAGACTGACTTAGCCCATCTCACCACATGCAGCTCTGCTGGGAAGGAAAATGGGGCAGGCACGGGCATTGTTCTTATCCTTGAGTTCTGTTTTTGAAAGAAAGAGTATTGGAGTTCTGAGAAAGTCCCCAAGGCCCTGAGTGGGGAGAGACTGGCTTTGGGGATGAGGAGGACATCTGCACAGCTGGCCCTGGTGTTGGTTGCTCTCCCCACAGGATGGCACCCCTACTTTTGAATCTTTTAGTTTCAGCCTTGAAGAAAAACTTTTTCAAATCTTTGCAAAACAAATGCAGTCTTGACTTAGATTTCATAATTTGTGAAGATGACTCTATATCCTATCTCATAGTGTGTTACCATGTTTCAGAGAGAGCTGTTTTTATTATGGTTTCATTATTATTAATGTGGGTGTACCTCCTGCTCCCCTTTTCCTCCTGACTCTGCTTCTGCCTCTGAGGCTGAACTCGCTCCCCCAGGCATCAAGGAAGCAATGATTCTCAAACCAGCTATGGTGCTGGACCAAATCTGTTAAAATTTCCAGGCTGTCATGGGTTAACAATATCATCAAACAAAAGAAAAATGAGTAACTGGAAAAATGAAACTAAAAGACATACAAAATACAAGCTCAATTTTATTGCTTTTAGTTTCAACGGGCATGAAATTACATTTTAATAAATGGAATCAAAACAAAATAACATTGACAAAAAGATTTACAAAACCATATGGGTATTCTTAAAAGTTTGTGTATAGTATATTAATATAAGGAATCACTATTATACTTGTAAATTTTTGTTGTCTCACAAGCATAACTGAATAGTAGCAATTCCTCATACTAAGCAACCTCTATGCCCACATTGAATTAACTGTGTGTATAATATAAAAAAATTGAAACAAACACACTAGCTTGTTTCCTGCTTAATTTACCTATTTAGGTTGGATTGATACAACACTACCTATAGGGATAATGTAGATCTCAACTGTTTCTATGTTTTGTGTTTGTAAAATTGATAGCAGAAAAATGAGTATAATGAATACATATTGCTGTGGAAATATTGAGAGGAGAGCTGTTTCTGACTTTATTTTTTTCTCTCATCTGCCCCCTGTTCTGTGAAAGTTTACTTTTCCTGTTTCAGGGTACCTTTCCCCTGGTGTCCTTGTGCTTTTACTTGCAATGGACAGCACTTGTGACTCTTCTTGGCACATTGCTCCAGAGAGCAAGACTTATCTGGGAAGTTATATCTCATCTCCCAGGATGGCCCTGGCCAGTGGCCAACAGACATGGCAGTAGGAAAGCTCCAGCTTCCTTCAAGGTGGGACAGCTCTGAGGGGTAGTTAACCCTCCAGCGTTCTCCCGCAGGCCCAGACCCAGGCTACCCTCCATGGGAAAAGCCTTGCTCATCTTTCTCTGCTCTGTCCGGCTCATCTCTCCTTTACCAGTTCTTTTTCTGAGAGTATTTCTTTATTAAACCATTTCTCATGAATCTTTGTCTCAGTGTCTACTTCCAGGGAACCCAGCCTAAGGCAGTATCAGATTTAGGGTATTTTAGAAATAGGCTTGGCAGCCCATAAAATTGTCTTTATGTATTTCAAGGCTTTTACTTCTGTAGATACTGATGTTCCATTATTGGTAACATAATCCAAATGACCACTTTAGGAAATAAATCAACCTAATTTAACTGCCTTGGCTTTTAAAATAGAAACCAGATAGGCTAGAGATATTTAATGTACCAGTTTGCTCCTCACATATTTGGAAATATTCGTCATAGGTATATTCTGTTTTACATAGATCTGTTTTTTTTTTTTTTTGCTTTGATTTCAATTAATTTAAATCCAATTGTATACCCATAGAGAAGATAGATATAAGAGCTTCTTCACCTCTATAAGTGTTTGAGGTTGACTAAAAGAGGTCTAAAAATTTTTCCCCTGGATTTTTTTAAAGTGTTGCATCTATACGAATCTGTTTTTGAAAACACTTTCCCCCAGAGCCATTCTGAGATGGTTCTTTGTTATCTAGCTTTACTTAGAATTAAACAATATGACAAAACATAACAAATTCAAAATAATTTGGAGAAATGCTATTATGAATTTGTAAAAACAATTAGCATTAAAAATGGAGAGCAGTTTTATCACTGCAAAGTTTATATGTACTGTCTTGTCAATTATCCCTTATTATAGATACCTATTATATATGAGACATTTGCATTCTCTCATTTAATTCCCACAACAATCTTAAAAATAAAATATTTCCTTCTCACTTTTTAAACAAACAGATGAGGCATAGAGAGATTAAGCAATTTTCCCAAGACTCACTATCAGTGTGCAATAGAACTGGTATTTGTATCTAGAACTTTCTACCAGGTCATATTGCCTCTACATTTCAACAAAATTAGCTAACTATATCAGTATACTTCATCAAATTTTTTTTTGACTTTTTGCCTTTTCCAGGGCCGCACCCACAGCATATGGAGGTTCCCAGGCTAGGAGTCCAATTGGAGCTGTAGCCACCAGCCTACGCTACAGCCACAGCAATGTGGGATCCGAGCCGCATCTACAACCTACACCACAGCTCACGGCGATGCCGGATCCTTAACCCACTGAGCGAGGCCAGGGATGGAACCTGCAACCTCATGGTTCCCAGTCAGATTTGTTAACCACAGAGCCACAACAGGAACTCCAGCATACTGCATCAACTTTAAGGAAGGGACAACTTATGTATAATTGACATATTCAATGGTGTGCAAATATTGTTGTTAAAATACTTGTAACACTTTAAAAAGACATAGCAGAAATCTTCCTTGCCATCCTGTTTAACAGCAATGGCAACCATTTAGTGACTGTTTCCAGCACCTTCATCCATGTCTCATTTAATCATCAAAAGAATTCCATGGTGGGTATTATTAGCCTTATTTATAGGTAGGGCCCATGGAGAAGTACAGAAACTTTAGATAACTTGTGCAATGTCATATGGATAATAAAATATGGGATTTGGACCCAGGAATCCATGATCTGAACTGCTACATACTTCACGACTGATGCTTAGCTGAAACTTCCTTATGGAGAAGGCAAAGGTGACTGCCAGGTCAACTGAAGCAGTGGGTGGGATAATAAAATTGAAGTTATGACTTCCTTAAAGTATGTTATTCCTCATTGATGGCAAACATGTCTAAAAAGAGAGGAAGCAGAGACAGAAATATGATAGCAGTTTGGCTTGATGTTAAAGGGATGCTTTTGTTCTTATTCCACCATATCAGTTTTCTCACCAGCTTTGATTTCTTTCCTACCACTCACCTGTAAACAAAACCCTTGTTCACCTTTGTTTGGATGGTGTTATTAGGAAATTTAGAGGGGTCATCGTAGCCAGGTGTTTCTCTGCACCTGGTGTGACTGATTTGCAGAGCAAAGAAATTCATAGACAAACACAACAGGACTCATTGTAGACTATACAATTAATCATTCTAGGTTTCTGATTTGTTTCTTGAAACTTGCTATGTTCCTGTAATAGGAAAAAGACAGGTCCATTTATCACACTGCACCTCATGCTGCTCCTTGGCACCCTCCCCTGGGTCCCTCACCATCCTGAAACTTCAGAAACATCTGCTGTGGGTACCATGGCAGGAGTTTATTCACATTCCTTATTGCATTTGCCTTCTCAGCATCCTGGATTTAAGCTCTCCTATTGTGACTGAGACTAAAAAGCCAACACTCTCTGTGGAGATGAACAATTAGCAAGTTCATTACTTATGGTGCCATTCATAGTTCTTTGCCAAAGAAAGATTACACTTGTGTGTATGACATATTTCTTGATATTGTCAAAAGATCACTGGACTGGGAATCAGTTCTTCTGGGGTTTTGTCTTGGCTTTACCACTAATGATTTGTCTGGTCTTGGATTAGCTGCTTCATCTCCTTTGACTTTCATTATCTCATTTAATGATTAATCTAGGTTAAATCAGTACTTTTCAACTTTGGATGCACATTAGAATCATATGAAATACACAGAATACTGATGCCCAGGTCATGCTCCAGCCCAAGTAAATCAGAATGTCTGGATCAGACTCTCTGGAGAAGCAGGAGACCTGGAATTGAGATTCTTATTAAACCTCCCCAAGAGGATTCTAATGTAACTCAGGCTTGAGAACCACTGGCCTAGTTGACCTCTAAGGATTCTTTAGTATATGTATATATATTTTCCCTAAGATGGGAGAATTAACTTCACATTTGTATGAAAAGGGAGAAGACTCAGTAGGGAGGGAGCTTGATGATATAGAAGAGAGCTGGTGAATTGCTGGATCCATATCCTTGAGAAGGCAAAAGGTCTAGTGCTCAGGTGGAGTGATTAGCTCTAGAGAGGTGAATGGAGAGTATGTACACAGGTGGAAAACCATGCTACATTTCTGCAGAGGTTGGTAGGTACATAGACACAGTGGCAGGAATCTGCAGAGGGTTTTTTTTTTTTCTGTTTTTATTTTTTTTTTATTTTTTTGTGGTCTAAAAGTAACTTCTTTATTTATTTATTTTTTTTTTTTGCATTATAGCTGGTTTACAGATTTCTGTCAGATGAGGAAGAAGAAAAGTCATCAGAATAGACAGGAAAAGAGGTGGATGGAGAGGTTTTAAAAGAGGTGAGTTGTGAAAAATCATCTATGACAATGGAAAGTAAGTGTACTAGAGAATTATAGTATGACTACCATGTATATATTAAGGGTGCTTTTGAGGTCAGTGGTTATAAATTTGAAGTGAGACCGGTGTGCCAAGTTTGGACAGTCTTTCAGCTCATTTCCTGTATCCCAACTGTTGTTTCTTCTTGTTTATCCTCTATTCTGTTGTGTATAATCTTGGGTTGTCTGTTGCCTTTGCAATATCTGGAATGGTAGCTCCTTTTGTCTATTTTATCCAGCTTTATTGAGATAAGATTGACTTGACATTGTATACGTTTAAAGTGTGAAACATGTTGATATGATGCTCTCATATATTGCAGTATGATTGCCTCTATAGCATTAGCTAGTATCTTCATCATGTCACATAATTCTATTTCTTTTTGTGGTGAGAACATTTGAGAGGTACTCCTTTAACAATTTTCAAATATAACATTACTGTTAACTCTATTGACAGTGTTGCAATTTTCAAATATATATTACATTAGTTAACTCTATTGACAATGTTCTATGAATAGATCCTCAGAACTTACTCACCTTTAACTTCAAGTTTCTACCCTTTGAATAACATCTTTTCTACCCCCAAACCCCTGGTATCCACTGTTCTACTCTCTATTTCTGTGAGTTCAGCTTTTTTCCTTTGTAACTGAATAATCAGCCAATAACCTTATAGAGACTCCTTTATATGGTGTTTATTTCTTTTCCCTAGTTGATTTTTAATATTTTCTCTTTGTCCTTAATTTTGGTCAAATTGATTAATATTTGTCTCAGCATTTTCTCCCTTGAGTTTAATCCTGTATGGGACTCTGCACTTTTGGAGACTTGAGTGTTTCCTATGTTAGGGAAATTTTTGGCTATTATCTCTTCAAATATTTTCTCTGACTCTTTCTTTCTCTCTTGTCTTTCAAGGACCCCTGCCATGCAGATGTTTGTGCATTTAATGTTGTCCCGGAGGTCTACTAGATTGTCCTCATTTCTTTTCATTTTTTTCTGTATTCTGTTCTGAGCCAGTGATTTCCACCAATCTGTCGTCCTAACTTATTCATTCTCTGCCTCATGAGTTATGCTGTTGATTCCTTCTAGTGTTCATTTCAGTTATTTAATTGTTCATCTCTGCTTGTTCTTTAAATCATCTAGCTCTTTGTTACACATTTCTTGTAATTTCTAAATCTGTGCTTCTATTTTTTCCTCTGAGATCTTGGATTCTCTTTACTATCATTACTCTGAATTCTTTTTTTCACTTTACTTAGTTGTTCTTCTGGGGATTTGTCTTATTTTTTTGTCTGGATTATATTTCTCTGTCATCTCATTCTGTCTGGCTTTCTGTGTTTATGGTCTCCTTTCTACAGGTTGCAGAGCTGTAAGCTCCTCTTGCTTCTGGTTTCTGCCCCCTGGTGGGTGAAGTTGATCCAGGGGATTTTGAAGCTTCCTGGTGGGTGGACTTGCTCTTGTCCCTCTGGTGGGCAGGGCCATGTCAAGGGTTGTGTTTAGAGGCGGCTGTGTGCCTAGGACCACTTTAGGCAACCTGTCCACTGATGGGTAGGGCTTTGTTTCCATCCTGCTGTTTGTTTGGCTTGAGACATCCTAGCACTGGAGCCTGCAGGCTGTTGGGTGGGACCAGGTCTCATTTCCAAAATGGTGACCTCCAGGGGAGCTCATGCTAGTGATTATTCCCTGAGGCCTCTGATTCCAGTGTACTGCCCTACAATGAGCCAGAGCCAACCTCTGCCTTCCCAGGAGATCCTCCAAGACCTGCAGGTAGGTTTCGCCCAGATTCCTATGGAGTCACTGCTTTGCTCTGGGAACCACTGCATGCGGGCTTCTGTGTGCCCTCTAAGAGTGGAGTCTCTGTTCCTGTAGAACTCCGGCACTCAATCCCTGCTGGTCTTCAACACCAAATGCTCTGGGGTCTCCTCCTTCTGATGTCAGATTCCCAGGCTGGGAAACCTGATGTGGGGTTCAAACCTCTCACTCCTATGGGAGAACCCCGATGTTATAGTTATTTTTCACTTTGTGGGTCACCCACGCAGCGCATATGGGATTTGACTACATTGTGGAAGTGCCCCTCCTACACCTTCTTGTGGCTTCTTCTTTGTCTAAGGGTGTAGAGTAGCTTTTTTTCTTTTTTTGGTATTTTCCAGTCTTTTTTGTTGATGGTTATTCAGCAGTTAGTTATGATTTTGGTGTTTTCATGAGAGGAGGTGAGCTCAAGTCCTTCTGCTCCACTATTTTATCTCCTCATGTTCAGCTTTTTTTAGATTCCACATCTACAGTATTTGTCTTTCAATGTCTGACTTACCTCACTTAGCATAATGCTCTCAAGATTCATCCATGTTGTCACAAAAGGCAAGATTTCCTCTTTTCTTTATTTTTTTTTTTTTTTTGTCTTTTTGCCTTTATGTAGAGCCGCACCTGCGGCATATGGAGGTTCCCAGGCTAGGGGTCTAACAGGAGCTGTAGCTGCCGGCCTTGGCCACAGCCACAGCAATGAGGGATCCGAGCCGCGTCTCCAACCTTCACCACAGCTCACGGAAACGCCGGATCCTTAACCCCCTGAGCAAGGCCAGGGATCGAACCCGCAACCTCATGGTTCTTAGTCGGATTCGTTAACCACTGAGCCTCGAAGGGAACTCCAAGATTTCCTCTTTTCTAATGGATGAATAACACTCCATATTAAGATGGGGTATGCACCCCATCCTCTTTATTCATCTATTGACAAAAACTTAGGTTGTTTCTATAGCTTGGCTACTGTGAATTTTACTGCAATAAACATGGAACTTCAGATATCTTTCCAATATCTTGCTTTCATTTTCTTTTAATATGTACCCAGAAGTGGAATCGCTACATCATATGGTAGTTATATTTTTAATTTTTTGAGAACTATCCCTACTGATTTCCATAGTGACAAGACCAATTTACATTCTCACCAACAGTGCACAAGTGTTATCTCTTGTCCATTTGGTGATAATCATTCTAATAGGTCTTATCTCATTGTGGATTGCGGTTTTGTTTGTACTTCTTTGATGATTAATCATGTTAACATTTTTTTGTGTGTACTTGTGGGCCATTTGGCTGTCTTCTTTGGAAAAAATGTTCAGTTGTTCTTCTTTTTTTTTGGGGGGGGCACACCTGCAGCATGTGGAAGTTCCCAGGCTAGGAGTCTAATGGGAGCTGTAGCTGCCAGCCTATGCCACAGCCACAGCAACATGGTATCCAAACTTCATCTGCAACCTACCCCAAGGCAACACTGGATCCTTAATCCACTGAGTGGGACCAGTGATTAAACCTACATCTTCATGGATACTAGTCAGATTATTAACCCACTGAGCTACAAGAGGAACTCTTAAGTTCTTATTTTTTAATTGAATTGTTTTTTTTTGTTGTTGTTGTTATTGAGTTGTATGAGTTTTTTTTAATATATTTTAGATATTAACTCTTCATCAGATATGTAGTTTGCAAATATTTTCTTTCATTCTCTAGGTTACCTTTACATTTTATTGATTGCGTTTTGCTATACAGAAGGTTTTAGTTTGATGTAGTCCCATTTATTGGTTTTTACTTTTCTTGTTTGAACTTTTGCTGTCATATCCAAAAAATTGTTGCCAAGATCAACGTCAAGGAGCTTTTTCTCTATGTTTTCTTCTAGGAATTTTACTGTTTTAGGTCTATGTTTATCTTTAATCCATTTTAAGTTAATTCTTTATGATTGTATAATGTAGAAGTCCAATTTTATTTTTCTGCATATGACTATCCAGTTTTCCCAACATGATTTATTGAAGAGATTGTTTTTTGCCCATTGCATATTCTTGGCTACATTATCAAATATTAGTTTAATGGTTACTCCTTTTGAACAATACTTCATCTTCTTGGAGCTGACTGCTATGATTGGCTCAGAACCCCTAATATATCTTTAGCCTTAGTAAGTGGGCCTGGCTTCTGGTTTCTGGCTTATTTCTGAGGACTTACTGTTCTTCCCTCTAGAGACAGTCAGAGCTGACTTTTGGAAGATAGTGAGCTACTATACAGTACAAATGAAGAAGTGATAAAGGAAGAGTCATTGAGTTAGAAGCTGGTGCAAGAGAAGCTGCCTAGTAATTTTTTTCCTGATTGAAATAAGATGTAATGGGACAACATCGTGCTTTTTCACCCCCTATTCCTTAGACATGCAAATGGCAGGATGTATATGGGACAGTAAAATCATGTATCCAGGATTAGAAAATGTTTTAGATTAGGGAACATGGCTTTTGTTTATCTAAAAGTCATCTAAAGTAGAAAGTGGTAAACTACGTCGTCAAAGTAGTAGACTTTTGACTTTCAGACCAAGCTAAAGCAAGTAAAAACTTGCAGGAGAACACAGGTTCCATGATAGCATTTTTCTGAGATAATGGAAAATTTTACCTTATTCATTTTAACCTCAGTTAAAAGGGATCGGGAAACTAAGAGCCAGCAGGTGGTCAAGTGGGAGTTTTCAGAGAGCATAAAATAACTTTGTGTTCTTCTTGTTGAATAGGTTCTGTATCATATCTTTAGATTTTGGCATTGAAAAGTAGGAGTAAAGAGGCCCCACCATTAGTTTGGCAGATTTATCAAGCTGAGCTATGTCAGTTGTATTATGCTGTTTCTGAGCAGAGAGTAGAGCTTGTGAAATTTAACAGTGTCTGTCACCACATGACATATTGGCTAAAACAAAAGCAGATTGAGGAAATGACTCACAATAGTTAATTGTTTCAATAGTCAATCTTCCCCATCTGCACAGTGTGTTGAATTTGATGACATCTGATGGGAATTTTGTGGGAAATTAACACACCAGATTGTTTTCAAGAAGCAACCCTCTCTTTGCTTTTTTAGTAGCTGCATGTCAGTATCTAAATTCTTGATTTTATCCTTTATAGCTTAGGTGAGACTACAGGCTATCTTGATTTAGAGGAGCAGAAAAGAAAGGCCTGGGCATTTTTAAAAAAGAAAAAAATACTCAGTAAACAATAACTTAAAATCTATTTCTTCACCTTAAGAATGGATTAGGTATTTTGGTTTTGATAAATTTAAAAACAAAGGGAAAAACTGTTCAATATTTCACAAAGAACCAAATACAGGGTTATATATGCAGAAAACATTCATCTTCTGTTATCACATGAATACACCGCACATCTGGCTTTAGAATCTATGATGCTGCTCAATAAAATTTATCATTTTTGATGGGAAGCCATTAATTTACAACAGTTAACACTGAATGCATATCTCTGTGGTTTAAGTTCACCTCTTATAGATACAGGTGTTCTCACTGCACTGAATTCCTTTGTAGACCCCACTTAGGAATGCGACTCATGATTACTAACCTACTGACTTATCTACCCTAAAGAATAGCTTTGTATTCTGGAGATGTGGATGTCAAGTAAGGACAGGAAGATTTCTTTTTGGAGATCTGCCAGTGGGGATAAAGCTCATCTCCATGAAAGTTGATTCTTTTGGAAAATATTTCTAGCATTTGTTTTCTTGTTGGACATCTACAAATGAGGCTACATTTCAGCTGCACTGGAAACCAATATTTATAGAAGAGAAAGAATTAGGGCTGTCTGTCCCCTACAGAGAGATTTCCTTGGTACTATTCAAGATATCAGTGCCACATTTTTGTAGTTTTATAGAACTGTAATATTTTTAAATGGATTGGATGCAAGGGATGAAGATGCCCTATTTAATAACAAACAGAATAAATCTAAGAGGAGACTTAAAGACTATAAAGAGCTGTGATGGTGAGGAAACACACTTCTTTACAACTTAATAGGGCAAACCCCAGACTGGTAGCCCAAATCATAAGCAGGTGAATCATAAGCTCACAGTAGCAGAGGACATTTCAATAGAATGTTCTAAGGAAATTGTTGCTCTGGGAAGAAATAATCTCCTCATCCTTCCAACTGGGAATTCTACCAGGTGTTGACAACTGGGAAAATTTCTCTGTGGTCTGAGGCAGGCTTTCATAGTCTAAAAATAGGTAGTCAAATTTAAGGAAGATTATCATAGACTTGGAAATATGTTAAATTTTCTTTTCCTTTCTGTTTTCTTTCTCTTTGTTTCTTTTCCATTTTCTTTTCTTTCTCCTTTATTTCAATTTGAACTCTAAAAGAAAGGTAGGTGAAGGGCAGGATGGGGTGAGGATAATATTTAGCATCCCTTTTGAATGCCTTGCCTCATTGGATCACCTTTGTATTCCCTGAACTGAGAAATCAAGGATTTAAAATAGAGTGATACACAGCACTTATCAGAAAGAGTCTACACAATACCTGCTTTCTTTGGAGAAATTTCTAAAAATTTTTGTTCCACCACAACCTGAGAGGGCCAGTGTTCAGAGGGAAAACTTTCAAACCTAGCAATATTCCGTCCTTGGAAACGCCAGTGACTTAGCCCTGGTGTTAGGATCCCTTAGCCTAATGGGAAGAGCAAATTGCTTGTTCTCTTCTGCCTCAAAAGAAACCTTTTAGTTTTCACGGTATCCATCTAAAACTGTCACAAAGTAGAGACCATGAATCAGAAAGAACATAAGTGAAATAATTTTGCTCATGTAGACAGAAGAGAGCTGAACTTTTTTCTTGCTGTATCTATGAATTCCAGTTCATATTTCTTCATGTGGAAGTGGCTTTTTTTCCCTCCTGGATTTACGTTAAGCTGAGCAAGCTGTTCTGGTGAAATTAAGCCCACATATAAACAATAGATTTGGACAGCTCAATTTTGGTCCTGAACTCCATTAGAATTTTTCCCCTCCTCTCCTTTATTGCAATTTCTGATTCTTTGCTTCTTATAACCCACTTTTGTATTGAATAGCACATTGTGCAAGGACATGCCAAATTGGTGTTGGTATATACTGATTTCCCTGCTTGGGAAAAGTGCTGAATTCAAGTTTAAAATATTTGTACTTGACCAAACTTTTGGAAAAGAAGAAGAGGGCACTTTAAACCCAGAAACTATAATTGTAATTCTTTGATTTTTCTTGTAGTTTGTCGAACAGGGGGTAAACAAGATCTTGAGTTTTAACCAGCACTTAGAATAGATTTATACTTTACATGAAATGAAATTTGGGGAGACTAATAGTAGTACATTCCAAGGAATTTCCAAAGAGTTATAGGAAGCATGAGTGACTTAACTACTGAAATCTGTAGTTAGAAGAAATAATACTTAATTAAAAATGTAATGAGGGCAAAAGAAGGGTTAAGAGGAAATATTTAGGGGATGCCAGGAAGTGTACTGATGTCTTTATAGGTGCAATCTCTTTGAATCCTTGAAGTGTCACTTGAAGTACTTCTTGGGACCTCCATTCTACAGATGTTAACACTGAGGTTTAGAAAGACTATTCATTTTGCCTATGCTAGAGAACCATGATCTGTATCTAGATTTTCAGGTTCAAAAAACATTTGTACCACTTTGTCATTTGTGGAGAAAAGAAAGGAACTTGTCTAGGGTCTGTGTATACTCCTTTCACAAGCAGTTTTCAAGGAATATTGAGCAAAAGACAATATTACCAACAAATGAAAACAAAAACCGTAAGCAGATGCTGAGGAAAGAGGCAGCTTCCTTTACAGAGTCAGAAAAGATCTTGGCCCCAGGGAGAAGAGGTCACTGGGCAAAGAATACAGAAACCTTGAGATCCTGACAAAAAACACAGGGTCCAAAGACGGTGTAGAAGTTTGAGGTAATATGTAATATAGTTATTTTCCTCAGGGACAGAAAAATAATATCAGTCGTGGATTTTTAAGTTATCTGGCTAGGAAATGAACCAAGCAGGGATGTTTAGGAGATGGGAGCTGCAATTGTAAAGATGCAAAAGTGAACTGGGCATAGAAGGGTCTGGTATCAGGAATAGTTCGGGGGGAAGACATCCATAGTTTTGGAAAAAGTTAGCATGTATTCATGATTTCTCAAGAGACTTTAGTTTGTGTAACTCAGTATTCATTCCATCTATACAAAACTTCTGTTTTAGAGTGTAAGAGAAACATGGGAAAATATGTTTTCCTAAGTAAAAATAAAAGCATAATCAGAGTTCATAGCTTTCAAGCAAGACTCTGAAAACTTGTACTCCAAATAACCCTTTTTTCCATTGCCAGCACATTTATTCTTATTTCATTTTATTTTTAGAAATCATACATGTAATTGTCCCAATATGATACAATTTCTTTACCATATCCCAAATGAATTTAGCTATTTTAAAAGGAAGGCACTAGCAGAGCGGGCCTAGCTATGTGGAGGACTGTTGGTGAAAGGCCAGAATGTTTATAGGAGTGTAGACTGTGCTTCTTCTGTATTCGGAGAAAGGGCTGACCCACAAGGAACAAAGAAGTACATTTAAAATAATGTCTTTATAATATATTATGAACAGAGAACTTTTCCTTAGTGTATCTCTTATTGTCCCATTTCGTTTCCTTGCTCAATAAATACAAGGCAAAAAAAAAAAAAAGTTGCTTTTATGTGTTAATTTCCCAGCAGCACTCTGTGTTGGAGAAGCAATTAAAGAAAATTATAGGCTAAACATTTTAAAGTTTGCACTGAGTGCCTTATCCATGTTTTATAAAAGAATCTCATTCTATCTAAAGTGTCAGTGTGTGAGTCTATGTGTTGGTGGGCGGCAGGGGTGTGCATACATACTAGCTGTCTGTCTTAAAACTGTGCTCAATCAACCTTATAGGGTTATGTCTAAAGCATGGAATCTTATATCAAAGATATTTTGTTTCCCTAGTCCTGTATCACAACTTTAAATATAATACGCACTTTCTAAGATGCCTTAGCTACCAGATCCATCTACATTTCAAGAAAAAAAAAATAATCTAGACAATTTGTTCTACTGACTAAATATTTTCAAGATATTTTAAAAAAATTTAAATTATACATGACTTACAATGTTCTGTTAATTTCTGCTGTACAGCAAAGTGACCCAGTTACACACACACACACACACACACATTCTTTTTTTCACATTATCCTCCATCATATTCCATCACAAGCGATCAAATATACTTCCCTGGACTATAACAGCAGGTCAAGATATTTTTAAAAACCATGCAAACATAGTTTAGAAGGACCTAGTGAACCATATTTTATAGCCTGGCTCATGTGACTATGTTATATAATAAAATTGGGTTTTCATCCAATTTTTCCATTTTATAATTGAGAACAGCAACAAAAAATACTGAACTGGGTTAGTGGGCTTAGGAAAATGACATTCTTATCCTCATTTGGAAGTTTTTTTCACTTTTTAAAAAAGACTAGAGAATATTCTGGTTAGAAAAGTTAAATGGAAACGACAGAACAAATTAATAGTGATTTCCTAAACTATTCCCAGACTAATTCAAATATTGGAGTCCTAGGCTGAAACAACTTAGAGACCTCATGATGACTGCTCCATAAAATAAAATAGAATGTCATTTGGTGAAAGCTATTAACATGAATGAAAGGATTTGTGGTGCAAGAAAAATGAGAGTAGAGGCAGGTGGGGGAAAAGTGGGTCATAAAATGTATAACTATAATTACATAGCTGTATTTTCTGGTAGACACTCAAATAATTAATTTAAAAATATACTGATCAATTTAATGCAGCAAAAAAATGTAGGCACCTGCTGGCAATGGGGATGATATAGCAAGATGAGTAAGACATAGTATCTATTCTCAGGGCAGTTGAAATCTAGGCTATGTTTTTGTGTATATGTGGATGAGTATGGGGGGGAGATTAATACACATCTAAAAATAGCAGTGTTACAAAACAGTAAGGTAACTGCTGCTAGAGATCTTATCAACTATCTCAGTAAGGGGTATGGCAGAGCCAGCTTGAGGAAAAGAGCCAAGGCCTGGAGGAAAAGACACAATATCAGGAGACAAGATCAGGAGTGTCAGGCTCTCTAGGTTGCCAAAAATTCTGGTGAATGAAGTCCATCCTACCCAGAGGGCTTTAGTGAGTTAAATGTCTACATGATGACTTTTCTTCCTGCCTGGTGTCCTCTGCTCCATCATTATCCAAGGATGATGTTCTTTAGAATGAAGTTGAAATGATGATACACAACATGCATATACATCTATATTGAGGAATAATAATTGTGGAAGTGGTTAAATTCCTACAGATGAGAAAAAATGTTTTCAAACTCAGTGTCAAGTCAAAGTTGTGGTATTATTAAGGTAATTGATAGAACTCTGAATCACAAGTTAGAAAGCTCAGTTTTTCCTTAGGACCACCCCTTACTAGCAAGAGTATCTGAATAAGTAGCTTAATCTCTCTGAATTTAAGTTTCTTCATCTGTAAAACTCTTAGCTTCTAGAGTTCTTATAAAGGTTACATAAGACCCTTTATGTGACGGGCTTTGGTGAATCATGGCTTGCTATACCAATTAAAGTGTGAAGGAGAGATGAGTGTGTCCAGTGGGGGTGCTTTAGAGAGAGTAATTCCCTGTGTGTATGCTGTATTGCAGAGAGAGAGGCACAAGATGGTATGAAGATTTGTTAAATAAGAAACAGCAAGACTTGGCCAACATATGGCCTTGCTATCAAAATAAATCCCTACATAAAAATTCTTGTTGGAAAGGAAACTCCCTCCTACCACAACATTTTCCTTTTCTTGTTTTCCACAGACAGCAGTGGTTTCCATCAGTCAAAGACTTTGTAGGATTTATTATAAGTGGTGTTAATGAGATGTTTAAAATGATGGGATCAGCTACAGTTTTCTGCATTTGGTGGGATATATATATGTGTGTGTATATATATATATATATATATATATGAATCCTTTCAGATAATTGTTAATACTCTGCCAGATCTCAAAAGCAAAGTTAATTTAGGTCAATGAGAAGAGAATTTATTTCCAGTCTATTACCATCTAATCCCTAATTAAACCAAAGAGTAAGGAATCGAGTGATCCACTTGTTAACTTTTGACAAAAGTTAATTCTGTGAGCATAAAGAAAAGAGAAATGATTATATTCGAATACCTGTTTTTGTGGTCACTCATTGATTAGACATGGAAGAATATAGGTTTTGTTGAGAGAAGCCGAGACTTAAAGAAAGGCTCTGAAATCCAAACTCTCAAGTATCTTATGGTAAGAGATGGAAAGACTGATCAAGTGAGAAAAAAATATCCCCTAAGGTAAAAAAGGAATAAGTGTTCCATGGCATATTTGTCATCATCACAAGTTTCTTACCTGCAAGTATTTCGTGGTCCATTTCCCTTTATTTTGATAATTTTTGACCTGATTACAAAAGGTTTCAAAGATAATTGGAAAATACAGAAAAGTGCAAAGAAGAAAATAAAAGCTTCCTTTAATCTTTCTACCCAGAGGAAAGAATAGTCATATCTTAAAAGGTTATTTTACTTTAGGGGTGTGTGTATGTATGTGATATATGTGTATCTGTATGTGTATATGGATGTTATAAAATTGAGAACAAAATTGTATGTAGTTACATGAATTTTTTCACTGTATTAAAATGTATTTCAAATATTTCCTATGCCATTAAAATGCCTCTATAACATTTTAAATGTCTTTATGATATTCCATTATGTGGATATGTGGCAATAAATTTAAATTTTCCCTTATTTTTTGCATTCAGAATGTCCTGCGTTTTTGCTGATTTTGCTTTGCAAACTGAAGAGACGTCTCAGTACATTATCTTTGAAGCCATATACTTATGTGCCATTCTGATTATTTTCTTAATTTGAATTTCTAGACTTGTTGTATCAAAGGAAATATATACATTAAATTTATTTGATCTATATAAACTAAGGACTGTTTAAGGTAACATCTTAATTTGCAATGAGCATGCTCGGTGGGGGGAGCAGGGCAGTTGGGAGTTCCACAGAAGGCAGATTCTGCTGGGACCTGAGTGGCAGTTACTGACTCGGAATGTGGAAGCACCACCCTCCACTTGTAACGGACCAAGCTACCTTGTTTTGCTCGGTAGCTTCAGAGGACAGTTGGATGCTTGTAATCTTGGAGGGATGGTCAAGAGAAACATGGGCTATCCTAGGTTATAGTCATTTTAACTTTGAAAGTCAAGTAGGGCCAGTAAAAAAGATGCGTGGGGAAGCGCGTCATTATTAGTAGTGCATACTGTTTGTCTAGGTCAGGCAAACCTACCTGACTGTTCAACTCACCACTGAATCTTCTACAGATAGAAGAGGGACGAGGGTAGAAAGAGGAAGAGGTCTCAAGGGGTTGTGAAAGAAGAAGCTGTTGGACTTTGAGACTGGCCTTAGTTGTCTGTGAGGCATATGCCTGTGTGGTCTCTGTGGAGGTTGATCTCTCCCATTAAACAAACCAGCTCTTTTTCCCCCACTTACCCTTTACCTGTCCCCTTGGCTAGAAATTTGAGTCAAGATTCTTCATCTATTGCCTCTATCCTCAAGTCCAAAATGAACCAAGACTTATAATTTTACTCCACTTGGAAGAGCTCGCAATCTTCCATTCCTACTGTCACTCTTTTCTAGCCTTTAGCACATGTCTGCAGTCCTGGAATTGGTTCAGACTCCAGTTTCAGACCCCCCCTCCAACTGTTCCCCTACTGTTTCCAGTTGACTGTTCTTCAAATGCCACTTAGTCATTTCCTCTAAGAGCCTAAAGCTATTGCAAATAACTACAAAAGGTGAGCTTTTTCAAGATTGGGGCTTTATCTTACTCATCTTTGTAGCTCCATTGTTTGGGAAAGTGGCTATCACCTAAACGAGTTTTAGACTGGCAACAACTGGTGAAGTTGTTGAATGGGAAACTGAGACTCAGAGAGGGGAAGTAATCTGCGTAAGGCTACATAGCTAGTAAGTGTCAGAGTGGGGATGCAGTCCCAGACAGGTCTGTTTTTCCTTAAACCACATGAACTCAGTGGTTGAGAGGTCTCATTGAAACCATCTCAATCTTAAACCACATGAACTCAGTGGTTGAGAGGTCTCATTGAGACCATCTCAATCAAGTTTTCTTACTATACTTCTAGCATTTTTCTGCACTGAATGCTATGTCATGGGATAGCACCTACTGCAAGACATGCACTTGAGCACGTTTGGGGGTAGAGGCCAGAGATGGAGAGCTGACTGATGGAGACCAAGAGAATTTGGGGGGTGGGGAAGGTAGATCATAAGCTAGACCTTGAATGTCAAGAGATACGATTTGGTCAGTGGGAGACCCCAATGCACAGGTCATTCCATATCATGGAAACCAATAGCAAAGGCACTGAGACAGAAATGTACTGATGTGCTATGAATTATGAAGACATTGGCCCACCGTGGAAAGATTTCATGCAGTCTTTCTTGTTAGAAACAACCTTCCTTTAAAGTAAAGGTATTATGAGTGTACTGGAACTATACATTTCAGAGAAACAGCCCTCTTCCTACATGGGGAAAGCAGAGAGAAGAAAGCGATTTGGGTGTAGAATTCCTTCTCTTCAGACTGACCCTGGAGCAAGAGAGAATCCTACGGGAGTCATAGAGCACAGGAACCGTATTTGTATCTGAACACTGTTTCAGTTTTTAGGATAACTTTAACCTGGAGAAACATTTTTACCCCCAAGTTTGGGAAAGCAGAAACATAAAATGGGTTGGGAGGGGTTACAGTGTATTTACAAAGAGAACATTTTTTTACTGGCTAATAAACTCCTTTGTGGCCCAAGACGTGTTTTGGCCAAAAGGGACCTAACTGATGACGAACAGTAAAACAAGAGACACTTAAAAACCATTACCTGAAAAGAATGATTGAGTGCAAATCAATGTCATACAATTAATACAGGATAATTTAGAAAGTTATTAGTAAAAAAAGAAAAACTGCAAAGAAAAATTATATTTTAATTTTAGTAAATAAATTTATTTAAAATCTGATTTTGGTTTGATATTAGCCTTTTTCAACTTATGAATAAAGAACCAAGGAAACACTAACAAATATATTGCCTTTTAAGTTATAGTACAATTGTGTAAGTTATAGTACAAGTGCACACAGAAAAAGCGTAGTCTTAGTGGATTGGGACAGTATTTTGAATTTGTGCTTTTGTGAACATCTGTGGGGATTAGGGTAAATGTTTCTGGTTTCCCCCATTCCCCTACCTGCCCCCAAATGCTCCCTTTTTATAGCATCACCACTCTGGGGTTCTAGCTAGAAACTATACAATTTACTCCAAGTGTTAGCTCTGTCCTTCTCTGAGTTTCCAATAGCCAGGTTGGGAGCAGAAGACATGTGAAGTGAGTTTTTCAGTCCCAAACCCCAATCTCCCTTCTGGAGGGCCCAGCTGATCACAAAAGCCACAAATATGCTGAGAGGTGGTAGTTTTCCAACTCTGATATTGACAGTGGAGGCCAAGTAGTTGCTGAGAATGGCTCCTTCCTCAAGGGGGCTCACTGCAGTTGGTTTGGAACATTGAGGATGAAGGAGGCAGTTGGGGAGAGAGGCCAACTGCCAAGACCTTGGCTGAAGCCTCCATCTGGCTTTTGCCTTTTCAAAAAGCTCATTTTGAGCTCTTGCCTCTTAGCCAGCTTGCTTGAAACCATCCTTCTCAGGATGATCATCAAGTGGCTTATTCTGCATTCTTTTTGTTTTGTTTTATTTTGTTTTTGTCTTTTTAGGACCACACCCAAGGCATATCGGAGGTTCCCAGGCTAGAGGTCAAGCATTCTTGACCCAGTCCTGATTAGGATTTTGTGCCTCCTGAGTCTTGATGTAGCAACCAGTTTTTACATGATTGTCTATTGACAGCCTGTGCCCAGTTTCTGCCTGGGAAACCAGTTAGGACATGCCTCATCCTGGCAGGGCCTGAGCTGCCTCAAACAGTGATGCTGAGGCTAGTGATGCCTGCCTTAGCTTCAGGTTAGTTGCCACTCCTTTATCCTTTCAGGGATTATTCAAGAGAAGGAGCTGAGGTTAGAGTCTGGCATACAGATTCCTTTTCTCCTTCCTAAAGCACCATCAGGCTGAAAAAGTCCCATCTCTCAAGCAGTGGCAGCAGTAGTGGAGGCTGGTGCTATGAAGGCCACCTCAAACACAGCAGGAACAGAGGAGTCACCTCCTGCTCCCATGAGGCAGTTATTCTAGTTATTCTTAGGCTTTGGGCATTTTTCAGTAGACAGTGCTATTAATTGTGCAGTCATTATTTTAGTACCCCCTTCATGCCCCTCAGCCTTAAGGATTAAGCCTGGAAGTACTCAGTGTTTTGGAGTTCAAGGTTAATAGGTCAGCCTCAAGTCAGCTACTGTTCATAGCAGGGGGCTTATTGTGCTCTTCCTATGACTTGGATCCACATTTCAATAATAGGTCACTGGCTTTCCCCCATATCCTTGTGTATCCTCTGTGTTCCCCATTGCCATACAATCTGCTAGGATCTTCTCACACTCTTGGGATATGGGAGTCTTGACCCTGGGCCACAGTCCTTATAGTGGAATGTCTACCTCTTGCTGCCAGGTGGCCCTGCCTGCTGATTGATGCTTGCCCAGGCTGCCAGTCTCCCATGATGCAGTGCTCTGCCCCCTCACCTGCAGATGACCACTGGACCTCTCCTATGGTTATACCTCTGCCTATTAGCTACTACTGGGGAATTCCTGTGTTGAGTTTTCTTCCTTTGGCAGGTCTTGCCCTCATATCCTGGCCTTCCTTATCTGGCCCACGCTGCTGTGGCTGACTGAGTCTTATTTCTGAAACAGAGGATATTTTTTGCTGCCTCTCTGCACCCCTTTTAGTATCTCTACTATATCCTATTTCAGAAGCCTCTCTTTTTCTCAAGTTGACTTAATTCTTGATTCTAGACCATTAAGAAATACTGGTTTCTCAAAGGCAATCCTAAACTGGGACAGGAATCTTAGTTTTTGGAAGAAGTTTAAGGTTATGTGTGGAGCTGTGTGCCTCTTTGTGGAGGCCACATGTCCTTCCCTGGGGGCCCATATTGTGTGCACTTTGAGTGTATGTGTAGTTGTTTTGTGTGTGTGTGTGTGTGTGTGTGTGTGTGTGTGTGTGTGACAGAGAGAGGGAGGAAAGTCTCCCGTTTTTGTACTTTCTCAAAAGCATGCCCCTAAATACAAAAAAGAGAAAAAAATGGGGTGGGTAGGCATAAAAGCAGCCTTTTAATCCTCCAGTTATGTGAAGAAACAATCATATGTCATATTGTTTAGATGGTCCATCTTTCCCACGTGATATTTTTCTGACCTTCATTCTTGGCCTCCTAATGAACTCAAGGGCCATCATGACTTGTTAGCAATAGAAAAATAAGAACTTTAAAGGGTAATGTTGTATAGTTACTGATGAAGAGACCTGCAAAGTGATTCCACCTGGGTATTACAGGGATTGGATTAAGATGGTGGAATAGAAGGACTGGAACTCAACTCCTCTCCCAAAAAACAGCAAAACTACAACCAAATGCCAAGCAGCCTTCAACCAAATGAACTGTAAACTTCCAAACAAAGATACTCTGCTCCAGAAGACAAAGTGGAGACCACATCAAGAGGTAGGAGGGGTAATTACGTGATAGAAGCAATACCAAACCTCCCGGGTGGGAAGCCCCACAGACTGGAAAGTAACTGCATCACAGAGACTCAGCTACAGGACTGAGAGTTCTGAGCCCCACATCAAATCCCCACGCCTGGGGATCGGGCACAGGGAGAAAGAGCCCCTGGAGCATCTGGCATTGAAGGCCAGCGGGGCTTGTGTGCAGGAACTCCACAGGACTGGGGGAAGCAGAGACCCCATTCTTGAAAGGCACACACACACTTTCATGTGCACTGGGTCTCAGGGCAAAGCAGTCTCCAGAGGAATCTGGGTGGAACCTGACTGCAATTCCTGGAGGATCTCTTGGGAAAACAGGGGTGACTGTGCCTTGTTGTGGGGGAAGGGTGTTGGAGGTGAAGCTCTCGGGGACATTCAGCAGCCTGCATTTCTCTGGAGGTGGCCATTTCTGGGAAAATCTGGTCCCTCCCATCAGGGCTGAGAAGCCCCAGGCCAAACAACAATCCAGGTGGGATCTCAGCCCCACCCATCAGTAAACAGGCTGCCTAAAGGCCCCTCAGGCACACGGCCAGCCTCTAATCTCATCCAGAGACAAAGCCCCACCCATCAGAGGGCTAGGAATCAACCCCATCTACCAGTGAGCAGGCATCACTCCCTCCCATCAGGAAGCCTACAGCAAGCCCCCTCCATACCAACTTTAGCCACAGGCGAGGCAAAAGCCAGAACTAAGAGAGGCTACAACTCTTTTGTTGATACAAAGGTCACCACACCAAAAACCTACAAAAATGAAAAGACAGAAAACTCTAACTCAGGTAAGGGAGAAAGAGAAAAGCCTAGAAAAACAGCTCAGTGATGAGGAGATTATCAGCCTCCCAGAAAGAGACTTTAGACTGTTGATGCTGAAGATGATGCAAGGCATTGGAAATAGACTGGAGGCAAAGACTGATCATTTACAGGAAACACTGAGCAAAGAAATACAAGCTGTAAAAATTAAACAAGAAGAGATGCAAAAAAACATTTGGGTATTACAGGCTGTGTATCTACAAAAAACAATTGGCATAGGGTTTTTAAAACTTGCTATTCTGTATCAGGGCTAATACTGTTCATATTTACTGTCCTTCATCTATAGGTGGAGAGAAAGGAATTGTTGTATATTTAGTTTAATACAACATTTGAATATCATCCCTAACCCTAAATTTCTGTTAGATAGTGGTATATGAATGTTACCTTGCAGCTGACCTTTGGGGATTGCTTTTCCCTAGGGATTTTTTTTCCAGTTATCTTTATGTGTAAACAGAATTGCTGGAAGGATGGAATCTAATTGCTCTGTTTGTATTTTATATACTCGCTTTTATGTCTAGGGCAAAAGAGTATATTTTAATCTGGGAAGAAATTTATAACTACTACTGGTATTGACAAAATACATAACGTAGCATGCACATGTTTGTATGAATATGTGGGAGGGTTGGTATGGATATGTCTCTTCTTTAGCTGTCTTTGCTATTTTCAAAATCTTGAATTGAGATTTCCTACTCTTTTCTGCATTAAAATACTAGCTGTTTAGGGTGTCCAAAGCTGCACATTTCCAGTATGTGCTTTACTTCTTGTCATTTACATCATACTATAAGCACAAATGTGAAGTTCATTTTTGTTTCAAAAGGGGAAAGTATGGTAGACGAGAAAGTCATTTTCAGGCTGAAAGTAGATCTTCTACTTTACGCTTTCAGGGTAATCGCTAGGATGGAAAATCCCTGCTGCTGTGTTGGAAGTAATGGTGATCATGCTGCCAAGGAAGGTTAATTGGTCCACTGCTGCTGACTTACCTGCCAGGGGTCCTGTGTAGCTTTACTGCTGCAGAGACTCTGCAAGCAGAAATCACCCTGTTAAACCTAGACACACACATGATCATTTCTTTGATGCATGAGCTTGAGAGCTCTCTAATAATTTATTTTGAGAAATCCAAGCAAAACATTATTGAAATCAGATCAGATGAAAAATGGCTACATCTGTTGTCTGGAGGGGGAAGAGTGAAATTACAGAGCTTAGAACTCCACAGTTGCAGTGTCCAAGACAGACTTTTGCCCTGTGAGATAAAAATGGCAAATAGCAAAGGAGTAGCAAAACAGTTGTCAATGTAGCAAAGGTAGAATGTGGATCTGTTTGGGGCAATGGCTTAAAGGTTGGGCAGAGATATAGTCACATTGTTTGGCAGAATTTCCCATTAAAAATAATCTAATAGCATCGTCCTTTAGGGGTTGACATTCTGGGTTAGAAACTTTAACAGTCTTTACCTGTGAATGAAATTGGGATGATTTATTTTGGTTGTTGGAGACAGACCAATAACACAATACAGTTCAATGTGGACCAACTTGTTTTTGGTCCTCCTAGCACAGTTTTGGTAATCAATAGTCTAAGGGATGCTGGGTGAGAAAGCAATTTCCCAATTCTCTCCACCATCCAGCACCCAGTGAATGACTTACTAAATAAAACAAAATTACAAACACAAGCTTGTGTTAAGGATGAGAAGTCCCCAAGGATATGTGGTGCCAAAAGTCAGCCTTTGTTTTTGAGCACGCAGATTTCTGTGCTCAGATGGAATATACCCAGTGACTTTATTCACTCACTAGCTTGGGTTTCACAGGCTCCTTTTGGAGTAACATTATTCTGGAGGAGCCACTGTAGGTTAGCTGTGTTTAACATGGAATGCACTTCTGCAGACATGTGGCATCTCTACTATGGATAAAGGGGATGATGGGTACTACCCATCTTAGTGCATCTGGGGAAGGGTCATCTTTTCTATATCCCATGCTGAAGTGCAACAGTGCCAGAGCATTTGAATGGAATCAGAGCATGATGTAATCAGATTGAGAAAAGACTAAATACACACATTCTTATCTGTAGCCCAGCTCCTTGCTGTGGGTGGGCCTGCCTGGATCAAGGGAAGGGCAGGAGTCAGGATCCCTAAACTAAGTGCTGAATTTGGTGGTATCAATGAAGTGCTTGGGGAAATCAGAGGAGGAAGATTGAATATGGACTTGGCATAGTCTGAATTGGTTTGGGGAGAGGAAGAGGCCTCAGCTGGACGTAATGCAAGATATAGTTTCACTTGCAAGGCAAAGGAAAAGAGGAAGTTTATTTGGCTTCAGCAGCAAGATAACGATATATAGGTAAAGAGATGGGGAGTGGTCTGAGTAGAGAAAGGGACAGTGAGAGAAAATGGGATTGGAGTCACAGGAGTTAGGCCTGAGGTCTCAGGTATTAGGATCCCCTGAAGGTGTCTGAAGAAGGTCCTTGTGGGCTGAACTTGGAATTTCATAAACAAAAATATTAACTGTTACAATGTTATTTTGATTACATAGATGTTTTTCAGGGTAATAATAATTTTTGCTATTTGGTAATTTTTGTTTCACTACACATGTTAGAAATGTGACAAATAAGAAAAAAAGTTAGTATTGTGTGACAGTTTTATTGTTGTCCAAGGGAAACTGAGAAGAAATATGTCTCCCGAGTCCCCATATTTCCATTTCCTCGGGGTCCTTTCTTTGTACTCTCTTCTGGTGGGTCATATTCTTATGTCCCCACTCTTCTCTTCCCCATCATATCCTGCTCTCTGGAAAGAGACTTATATTCACTGTATGTTTTAATCAGGGACCAGTTGCCCCATTCGCTTGATCCTTCATGGAGAGATAATAAGCCTTTTAATGTGTCAAGGAATGTCACTCATTGGGAATCTGAAGAGATAGGGAAGTTAATGGGTCAGTGTCCTTTTTCAGACGCAATTATCCCAAGTGAATGACCTCCTGAACGACCTCCTCTCCTGTACTCCTTGCTCCTACACTTTCCAGTATCAGTGTGCTATTGTGATGACTTTGTCCTCTTTTCTTCCAAGCCTGAGACTTTGGATTGATGGGTGAAACCATTTCCTACCAAGGCTGCAAGAATCAAACTTCTTTGGAATGGTTTCACTGAAAACTGCTGCTTGTTTCCAGGCTAGGCTCAGACACGAGGTCGTTGGGCCCTTTTAGGTACAACAGTCCTGTGATGAGCAATTTTCAATGGCTCATACACTGGACATGCAACTATAATCATAATAATGAAAACACTTGAAGGATTCATCCAGCAGCTAATAAATAAGACATGGTTCATGCCTATAAACGCTTAGCTATTCAAATCTAAGGTAGAAGCCATCGGCCTAATGCAGGAATCATCCCTTGGTGTGTCTGATGGTGGTTACCGATCTTGCTTGAGTCCTTTCCCATGACCCTTTTATTTGGCTGTTCAACCTTTTGTAGAACAGCTCCAGCTTTGACAAATTCTCAAATATTGAACTAAAAGCGGTTTCCTTGTAACTCCCTCCCCTGGTGGGAATAATTCTCTTTCTACCATTGGAGTTTCTCAGGGCAAAAAGAGAAGAAGGGGACTGCGTGCCCCTTTATAGATGGGCATCCAGTGCATCCTCAGTCATTGGCTTGGCCACTATAGAAATCTGAATCTCCACATTAAGGCTAAATAGGCTTCACAAACAGGTGATGCAGGGATTCCTGTGTTAGCTGTTCCCTCTGCTTCTGTCCCAGTTGTGGTATAGCAGCGGGGTCTTAGAGGAAGACAGTTACCTAATGAGAGGTAGAAGAGTATTAGGGCTTGGCTATGTTATTTCTTAGTTTATCTTTGATCATAACCTGGCCTAGAGGGTGGGGATGTGGTAACTCCTCTGGAAGAAGACACTTGTGTAGTCTTGAGGGCCAAGAATAGAAAAAAATTTCTCAAGTGGGTGACAGCTCAATCTTTAGAGCCCCATTTAGGGCATAGGTCAGACCCTAATTCTGACCTTGTATTCAACGTTGAATCTCTGGACCTCCCCTGCCTTCTATGTCAGGTCACAGATATTCAGAAGAATTGGGGTTCAGAAACAAGGACAGTATGATTTTTTTTTTTTACTCCTTCAGGCTTTTGACCTCACAACTACTAAAGGCTACTGGCACAAACTGCCCTCTTTAAGAAGAGGTTTCCTCTTTAAGAAGAGAACTGGATTTATGTCCTAGTTTGACTCCCATGCTAAGGAATTGGCTCTTAATTCTTCCCTCTTAGTTATTATTATTTTTTTTGTCAATAGGGGCCAAACTCTCATGAGTCAAAGTTAGACAGTGTTTTCCAATTTCTCCTCTTAGAGGTGACACAACTGGAATGACTGGTTTTGATACCAAGGGGGAAAAGGGGATTTGAGAAATGTGTCTAGCAATATATATTGCCATCGCTGGCATTTCTGGGGAACTAGTCTCTACTGTTGAGTTCAAGTCTATCCTGGTCAGTGTCCATAGAAATAGGAGCCTTTGTAAAACATATGGGGTTTTGGAGATGAAGTACCCAAGAATAATACTACCTTAGAAAGGGTTGCCCGTTTCTCCAGGCTCTCCTTATTTTGTCTGATCCAACATGAGCCTCCTTGGTTAACCTCATCCTGAGAGCTGGCTGAGAAAGGATCTTCCTTGAGTGGCAGTGTTTTCTTTGGAAATGGTGTTCTCATTCTACGTTCAACTCTTGTAGATGGTCTATTTCCTCCTCTTCAGTCCTGGTAGGTCTTGAGTTTGGGAAAGAAGCATCATCATTCATTCATTCACTACTATTTGGTTTCCTGTCCCAGAGGAAATTCCCCACTATATAGAGAGAAGCCCAGAAACTCACTCTTTTATCCTGAAGGGGACTTTTGACCCTCTTTGCATTATTGGCTTGGGAGAATTAGCTGAGGGCTCCGTCACTCAACCCTGGAAAGGTCAGGAGGTTCCAGTCTAGGTCTGAGCTGGGTTGGCCTGTCTTCCTCCTATGAGGAGCCCATGGAACTACTGGAGAATTGCTCTCCCCTTCTGTTTGTTTTCTCCCTTCTCTTCATTGCTCCTCTGCTCCCTTTCTCCAGATGCTTAGGACATGTAGGGGCATCTCCAGTGCAGTCTCTTCCTACTGCAATCTCAGAAAATGCAGTCTTCTCTTTTCTCTGCATTGTGGATGGAGGTGGTGTCTGGGGTCTTGGAAAAGTAGAGCACACTTCAGGATCTGGACTCCATTTTTTTTTCTTTTTTCTTTTTTTTCCTTTTTTTGACTTAGAAATATTGTGGCTTGGATATGGAAGCATTTACATATCTGGTTGGCCTGACCATTTGACTTGGGGAAATTTTATTGTTCTTTGGCACCTGAAGGAGGAAGGCGGGAAGTTAGATGTCTATCCCCTGACAGAGTCACCTCCAATTGATAAACTCCACCTCCGTGTTTTTCTGGTCCAACTTATCTGTCCACTTATGGAGTAAATTACAGAGCAGGCAAAGTCCTCACTGACTAGGAAACTGAGTGGGCACCAGAATTGCCTTCAGCATGGAAGCCATTAGTGGCAGCTAAGCCTGCAGGAGGGTGTCACTGTCTAAGGCAGGCTGTCAGGGTCAGAGCTGTGTTTTCACAAGTGCTCTTACCTCAATGTCTTCCTCTTCCTTGTGGGGCTCCCTGGCTTTAAGGAAGTTTGTAGTGGAACCTTCTCTCCAGGGAGGAGAATCTATGGTAGTCTCCTCATAAAGTGACTTGATATATTCTAGGTCATGGCACCCTTCATCACCTGGCCTCCACTGATTCATAATGTAACACTGAGTCTTTTCCTCTTGGGATATAACTAGAAAGGATTTTTAGAGGCCATCACCCGAGGAGTAGTAACAGTCAGAAAAGCAAATCCCCTTCCCTTCTAGTCTTGAGTTCTGCCTACATTCTGAACTCCCTAAGGAGCCAGTACAAGGACTATCATCTCAGTATCGGGGTTCCTAAAGAAGGCAAGGACCAATGTGAGTTTTTTAATATAACTAATTCAGTGTTTCCTGTTTTCAAGTCAAGATGCCAAAATCTTATCGGCTTTGGCCTCACTTATCCTCTGAGGAAGTGCACAGAATTCAGACTATCATTCCTGCCCCTTCTTGCCAGGGGAACATCTTTGCCTACGTAAAGTCAGGAGACTCATCTGGTCATTATATTCCACACCTTGATCTCCACCAGCTTTAGGTTTCTCATAATTGTGGGATCCCCAAATTGGGGACATGAAAGTGTTAGTCAGTAAAGAGAGAAGTAATTGGATTTATGCCTTCACTTGAGACATTTTTCTGACCGTTTTCTAAAAGTTGGTGAGACCAACTTACCAAAGAAAGGTGTCAAAACCCCTGAGGAGGCTCTGCCCTACCAAGCCATTGCTCATCTTCTTTCTGCTGATAACCTCACCCCATTTCTCTTGTACTGATAAAAAAAAATGGTGAAATCCCTGCAAAGACATGCCTGAGCTATTTGTGAAATAATTCCATATTAGACTGATCTGAGTATATTGTCTATAGAGTCACAAATGAGTCCTAGGTACTTGGGATTCGTGACATGGAAAGGGACTCAGCTGGCCCTACAGGAGCATGGACCATTTCTACTGATTACTGACCTAAACATGAAGGGAGCCTCAATGGAGTTTCTGATGTTAGGTCTTCAAAGCCTGTGAAATCTATAGCCCAGGGACCATTGTGGAAGACTCCCCACTGCTCTTGCATTCCTCTCCTCTTGCTTTCAACAAGGGCAGTCTCCTTATCTCTTGACACAGGAGGTGGAGGGGGTGCCTATCATCTTGAAGAGAAGATGCAGTTCTCCACATAATGCTCTGAACTCCATATCCTTCACCTTGTTTATGATAGATGTACCATGGCCTGGATATGGAGGCATTTCCATCTGTGGTTGGTCTGACCGTTTGTTGTAGGGAAGATTATTGTTCTGTGGCAAATGGAGGAGGAGGCTAGGAAGTCATGTCTCCATCCTCTGACAGAATAACCTCCACCTTATGAGCTCCCCTGGGGAAACTCATACAAAGACCAACATTCACAGTGGGCACTGGCCTGCCTCCTGCTCTCCTGGTCTTGATGTTGATGGGTCCTTCTTTCTGGTCCATCTTATCTGTCCCCTTATGAATGAATTACAGAGCAGGCAAAGCCCTCACTGACTAGGAAACTGAGGGGTCACCAGAATTTCCTTCAGCATAGAGACCATTAGTGTCAGCCAAGCCTGCAGGAGGGGGTTACTAAGGCAGCTTGTCAGGGTCAGTGCTGTGTTTTCACAAGTGCTCTTACTTCGATGTCTTCCTCTTCCTTGTGGGGCTCGCTGGCTTTAAGGAAGTTTGTGGTGGAATCTCCCTTCTCTCCAGGGAGGAAAATCTATGGTAGTCTCCTCATAAAGTGACTTGATATATTCTAGGCCATGCCACCCTTCATCATCTGGCCTCCAATGACCCATATCACTGGGTCTTTTTCTCTTGGACTATAACTAGAAAGGATTTGCAGAGGCCATAACTTGAGAAGCAGTAACAGTTAGAAAGATGAATTCCTCTTCTCTTCCGGATTTGGATTCTGGGTATATGCTGAACTCCCTAGATAGCCTAGGCACCTTCTTCCTCTCTCCAAGTTTCTGAGGAAGGGAATAGTCTTTGATTTCTATATGCACCCATAGACTGTTTTTATTTTTGAGTGCTTATTATGTGATACGTGCCATGTTTGCTTATTTCACTTGTGGACTGGTGATCTACCTCGCCCATTAAAATTTCAGAGATCGTTGCAGAGATGGGGCATTCTCTTCCATTCCCTGTCTTTGGCTTTCTACAATAGGAGTCTCTGCCCTGGAAGCCTGGAACACTGTCCTCAGTAAGCCTGGTATTACCATTGCCCTACCCCAACTTATGCTAAAGCAGGATTCAACAGGAGCCCTGCAATATACTTCATTCCGGCCCCAAGACCACCTCCCTGTCTGCTTCCGTTCCCTTCTCCAACCATCAATTGCAGAGTATTTGTTTTAATTCAGACATTTTCACTGCTCCTCTGGAGTCTTCCAGCCCTCCTAATAACCCTTTGTTTTTAATAGCTACTACCCCCATGTCCTTGGGCTCCTCATTATCTGTCATAATCTCATTCATTCTCTTGTCCGTCCTCACCCACCACATTTACCCTGGGGTCTTCCCAGGCATCTATTCACAAACTAGTCTTCAGGGAAGTCCTTTCTCCTAAAAGAATATTGATCCCATGTACTCTTAAGACCAGTGCCTCATATCCATCCGTCCTTTATAATTATCCCTTGCCAAAACCCAAGTTTTGATCAGGAAACATGGAGCTGCCAGAGTCTGCCAGTGAGACTGATAGTGGCACATATCACCACTGGCTAGAATCTTCCAGAAAATTCTCAGTGTCAAAGAGAAACCACTGCTTGGGCTCTCTACTCCCCCGTTTCAACTTTCAGGGATTCTTATCAATGGGTCTTCATTTTAGCTTTTGACAAATGAAGTACTGAATTTAGATTATTATTGACTTCCCTGTTTGCTTCCCCAGTGGTTCTGGCAATGATGGACTTTAAGGAGGCAGCAGCAGCAGTGGCACCTTATTTCTGCTTAAGTGACAGCACTGTGCTGGCTGTGTCAGGCAAAAACCCCTTATGTGTTCAGTGTTGGAAGAGAAGCCCTCAAGGAGCAGGTGCTGGAGGCTTTGTAGGCTCTGTAAATCCTCAGGCACAACTGAAGTCTTCCTGAAGGATAATAATAGTCTCCTACATGGTCCCATCCATCCCACAGTGAATTCCAAGAGCTCTCTACTTCACTCTTTTCTCAGAAACCCTGATCCAATCCTCTGGCCCAAAAGTATCTTAACTACCCCTTTTTGGCTCGTGGCTCAGCTTTACTTCATAGCATCATTTTTCTGGGGCTCTTCATCTTGGCGAAGCTCTGTGGGCAGTGACATGAATGGCTTCTGGGAAGTCTCCTCATATAAGGGACCACTTGTCCCTATAGCTGGTGTGTTCTTGACTTTCGGACAATTAATTGGTAATGGTCTACCTCTGACTGGGATGATTTTTTTGTTTGCCATGCAAGTTTAGCAACTGCCACAGGATTAAAACGAGGGGAAAATTCTCAAAGCTCATTCCATTGTGAAGTTCAGCAGGGCTTCTGGAAGGTTATCTCCTCATTGGTAGACCCTAAGGATTCTGTGGCTCCATTTGAAGAAAACTAATTTCCAGGGGGTGGGGGTGAGGTTCCCTTTTACCAATGGGAAAATCTCCTGTGGAGAACACATTGATGTTCTGAGACATTGCTGAATATACACATGAATAACTTCCTGAACTTAGGAAGGAAATTTCTTTGACTTCCTCTCTCCATCTTCTTTCTAGTCGTTTGAGCTGTGCTCTTGGTGTCACAGTTCATATACTCTTCTTAATTACTCTTGCCTCCCAGGAGTTTAGATTTACACCAAGGTGCAGTTACTCTCCTTCAACTAGTGTGCATTCATTTCTTTAAATCTTTATTGCATCAACCTTATAATAAATCTGTAAGAGAAAAGATAAATCCAACAAGCACAGGAATTTTTCTTTTTCTTGTTCTTTTCCTGCCTCATAAGCAGATGAGATATTTATGTAATTTTTGTACTTGAATAAATTTTTATAGGGGCTATAACTGGGATCAGTTTCGGTGGGGGAGAGGTTCTGCTGAGGGGTTGTCAATACCGATGATCAGATGTATGGCTCTTCTCTGTTTATGGCCACCTGTGTGAGGTATTTTTAATAAGGCTGGAACTGATACTTGCCTGTTTAACTCTGTTTCTGGACCTTAGTCTTGCTATTCTGGTGTTTGAACACTACAGCTGCAAATTAATGAGTTGGAGTTTGTCTTAAACTTTATGAAACAATCTCAGGGAGAATATGTCCTCTAAGGGGTAAAGAGTTTTACTTCTGTTTTTATGAGCTCTGCAAACCCTTTCTAATTATATTCTAAGAGAAAATGTCCCAGCAATCTGAATATTAGAGGCTAAGAGGGAGTTAGGTTCACATTTATTTATAAGCATTTATTCAGCCGCTTTTCTGTAGGTTCTGGCCAGAAGATGGAGAGTTCCAGGGTGTAGAGTTTTTTATATGAATAAGAAATTTTCCCTCAGTCAAGAACTTGGATGCTATAGTATCAGAGTTTTCAAGAACATTGGCTTCTGGGATACTACTTTTTTCCAGACTTTCTCTTAGGCCTTCACTCCTGCTCAGTCCTTCTGGGTGTCCACAGATCTATTCACAGCTCTTATCTCACCCTGCACACTCTTTCTGGGTTGTTTTAGACACAACCATGGTGGCTTCTACACACTTTGTCCAAAATGTTTTCAATTCTGTTTCTTTAGATTGGGTTATGATGTTTCTTTTTATTTTTAAAATCCAAAGCCATTTTTTTATTAGATTAAAAAAATCATCATGGAGAGACCAGAAAATATAGATGAGCATGACAATACTGACAGAGTCAGTCTTTGTAAACAGCTTTGTCTATATCCTTCTAAACTCTTGTCCTCTCTCTTTAATGGTATTTCTCCAGAGTCTTAGTGCACATAACCACACTGTTTTATAGAAACATGTTCAGAGTCATTTATCTGACCATTTTTATTCTCCTTGAAAGGTATCTTGGGCATCTTGCCTAAACTACCTGCATTCAGTATCCTGTTCCATCCACCCTCTGCTCAACATTACCCACCTTCCGTTCTGAGTGACATCACCACCTAGTAAGTTCTTGAACTTGGAGCACCCTGAATCTGCTCTGAGAATCAGATGGATACTCTCTGTTTCAATGTGGCTGTCAAGTTTTGCCAATTCTGTGTCACAAACATCTCTGGAGTTTACTCAGCATCCTACTGTCACTGCCTTAATTTAGACCTTCACTAAATCCTGCCCAGATAACTTTGGTTCCAGCCCCCACCTCAAATTATCAGTCTTTCACACCCTATCAAAGTCATTTTCCTAAGTGCAAATATGATTTAAGGTTTTCTCTGCTTATAACCCTTCACTGGCTCCCTATTGCTTATAGGATAAAAGTCCTACTCCTCAGAAAAGTCTTTAATGAGTGACTACTGCACAGCTCTCATTTCTTATCTCTTGTCCCATCATTCCTCTTTCCATGAACTCTGGATCCACACTGAACTGCACAATGGCTCCAAATTTTTGTGCATCCTGCTCCCTTTCACAAGGGTGCCCTTTAACTTTTCCCACCCTAGACTAATTTCCACATGTCTTTCTGAAGTCACTAACCCTCAGCTACCCAGAACTCCTCTAGGCCCATCACCTATCTGACTGTCTTCATGGCCATCTGGCTTTAAGCCCATTCTCCTGGAGGTTAGAAAAAGACTTCAAGATGAGTACAGTAAGGGAAATAGGACAGGAGTAGGAGACTTTCTTATAGAACAAAAGACAGGCCCTACATCACCAGAACAAAGATGGCGCATGGCCATCATTCTTTTCAGGTGCCTGCAGACTGCCTCTTGGGATTAATGACCTAAAAAAAGCCATTACCTTGTTCTGAAAAATGATTTAAAGTAGTCACACAGAGATAAGATACCATAAGAGAATGAGATTTGTAAATAAAAAAAAATGGTAAAGAACCTGTGCCAAAGGTAGAACAAAGATCACAGAAACCTTAAGCCAAGGGATACCACTATGTAGAATGACTGCCACAGCCTTGTTATATATTTGGCAGAGGAGAGCTACAGCTTTAACTCTAAGTAATATTAAGTTAATCTGCTCAAAAGAGGGAAACATGATCATTACCACAGATCTATGATTGAGGTACTCCTCATGGTTATTCCTGGAACTGAGACCCAAGAGGCTTCCTATTGGACCCCTCTTTTCAATACCTGTGGGTTCTTTCCCTTTAGGGACTTTCTGTGATATTAATATTAGCCCAATTTCAAATATGTTTGTTCTATGGAGCTGGTAGGAAGAGAAATTGGAGGGATTTGTTCAGGCCTCTGGAAACCAAAAGGGTGTGCGGTTGGTTCCAGTTAATTGGATGGTTTTCTCAGGCCCCATGATCTCCTTTGTCTAGCTTTTAGTTATTTTGGGACCTTTATTCTGTCCTGATTTTAAAAGCTCCATATCGTGTCCTATTATCCCCTCTTCCTTCCCCCACCCTCACCCCCAAGTTTGTGCCCTTTTTCCTAGGATCTAGTTTCCATCATCTTGCAGGGGACATTGAAATCAGAGCAAACTTAGTGTGAGTTTCTTTTATTCAGCAATATACTCTGTGCCAGTGACTGTGATATATATCTTAAATGGTGCTGGGAAGAAATTGACTCTGCCTATGAGTAGGCATATTGCCTCAATACCCATATAGATGCTACTCTTTCTGTTTCTATTTACTAACTCCATCCCAGTCTGCTCAAGGTACAAAGGCAGAAACCAAATCCACAAAGGCAGTTCTGACTCATTTGTAGAGTGTTTCCTCTTGGGGTTTATCCTTTATGATCATAAAGGAAATCATAGATCTCTGAGATTTCAGACCCAGGATGTGGAATCTACTGGCCCTTAAAGCAGGTAGACTGGTTCTCCCTGGGGGGTGACCCAGTGCTGGAGGAACCTCACTGGAACCACCTCCTGAAGGACCTCCCCTGATTGCTCCACCTAGGGGCCTGGGGGCCTGTGTGGAGAGTTCCTTCTCACTCCTGGTACCTTTGTATCTTGCCTAAAACCTTAAGTGGACCACTCAACCATGGAGATAAGAGATGGTGACTGTGGTTCTTAAAAAAGATGGCCTCATTGTGGATTTTCTTCTCTCCAGGATGATCTGGTCTTTTTACCTTTTATGAGCTCAGTGGGTGATCTGAATGGAGATATTTCAATACTCGCATGACTGGTGTGGCTGTTGGATATTGGTGGGGGTGTTATGGGGACTGGAGTGGCTGGTTGTAAGAGTCACTCTCCATCTCAGAGCTCCCCCTGCTTAGGCTGCTCTCTCCTTGACCCAAGCACATAGCAGTGACACTTCCTGAAGACGCTCCCAGTCACTGGGTCTCTTGGATGGAGCTGTTCTACTGGTCTTCACCATGCTCTTGACCTTGATGGTGCCCTTTGTCATGAAACATCCCAAACTGGTATCCTACATAGTTAAGCCTCACCTTACCTTGTGTTGAATGTCTAGAAGAGCTGGGATATGGGTTTTAGGAGAGGGATTCTCACTAAGGTTAAGAGAGTTGGGGTTCTTGGCCATAGATCTCTCTGGCACATTATCAGGTCATTATGGAAGCTCCTTATGGAAGCTCCTCTGGTAGCTCCTTATTTAATAGTTCTCAGTCTTCATTACTGATCTAGAAATCTGCGGTGGGCACATTGATGCTGGGAAATCAGATGGTAATCACCATGGTCTCTTCTATATTAAGTCGAGTACCACAATCTCAGTTGCCTGTTCAAGTTTTCCCTCCTCTTTATTTGTAGATGCATGTAACACACGTGCAGCCCCATTCTCAAGAGACAGATTAAAGGTGAGGCACAAGACTTCTATGAGGAAAATCAAAATTTTCTGAAGCCTAGGGCTCTTCCCCTTTCTATCCTGGCTTTGAATTCTAGTCACTGCTGAGAGTTTTGGCTGTAGCTGCCTTTATTTCATCCTCTAGATCTCTAAGAACTGAATTAAAAAAACTTTTTTGAGTCCTTTTAGGCTTTGCAGTTTGGGATTTCCTGTGCTGATCTCACCTCTGGTGATTTCACTTCAACAGTAGAATAGCCAGTGTTGCTCAATGAGAGAAATTACCCACCTACTATTGTGATGCTGTCCCCTGATTGCTCAATAGGATTCTCTGGGCAGAGTCTTTCTTCTCCTGCTCTGCCTTTTCCATTTCTCTGAGGGAAAGATTTAGGTTTGTCACTGCAGTTGGAGTCTCCCTGGGATTCGGACCTACTTGATCCCTTCTTATCTCCATTCCTGGTCACTAGGTGACAGTGGCTGACTTGCTCTATTATCACTGGCTTGTCTTCTTAGTCTTGGTGTCTTCTGAATCCATGGCTCCTCTAGCCCCTACCCACCACATTCTTGCCTTTCCTCTCAGCATTAAGGACCTAGGAGACTCCTAGGCACTGTGGAGCTACAGTGTCCTTGGGAGAGGACAGATCTCCATAATCCTGTAATATCTGGAACTCTTGAGAAGGAAATTAACTCTATTCTGTTTTCTGATAAATTAAAAAAAAAAGAAATGAGGAAATCTAATTAGCATTATCAGAGGTTGCTGAAATCTGTCACATTTTTCTTAGTCTCCTGCCAGAAGTTTACAGCTATTGGGCCATGCTCCTCAGACTTGGCTGCTCGGCTTTCCTGAGAAGTGGTTTCCTTCCTCATAGAACAGTTTCCATTTCTGTGCCTCAGTTTCTTCTTTAAACACAAAGAAATTATACTGATTGATATCAAGTTAGCCACCTTTGCACCTCTGGTTGCCTCTTATCTAAGTTACAGCTCTGGTTTCTGTTAAGAGTCACTCCTACAGTATATATACAGGCAGGGACTACAGATCTAGGAGACATTAGGGACATGCGCCTGGGGGTTAGAGTGGAGTCATTTTTGAGTTCTGTGCTTCTTAATTTGATCCCCTTCTGTGAAGGTCAATAAGAGCATAGCTACGTGGCTCTCTTTTATGTTCTTTAAAGTTAGCAATTATGGATTCTCCTCACTGTTTTCTTTGGACGAAAAACTCATTCTAGTTACCCTGCATCTCCATGCTTCCTTCAACCTATTGGACAGCTGTTTTGATTTCCTCATGATTCAGATGCTTCTTTAAATGTTTTTTCGTATTTGGGACCAAGTGCATCCTGGGATGATCCCTCAAGGCTGGGTGTGCTTGTCTCTTTGCCTGGTATGTTCTTGGTACTCAGACATTTGCTTGACATTGAGATGATCTCCACAGACCATCAGAGAATGGACTCCCCTCTCACTGAAACGGGCAGCAGCATCTCTCAAGAAGACCATTCTGGTTTGATCAACCCTTGGCCAGCACTATCTCAAGAGTATTTATACTTCCCTGGAGCTCCAGATTAAACTCAGAAGTATAAGGTGCTTTCTTCAGACTTCCACAAATATTCCCTTCCCCCTCCCCCAAAGGAGAGCTCTCACAATCGCCCATCTTAAAGATCATTCATTATTAACTGCACTTAGAGATAAGCAGCTTCCTTCCTTGGAGAAATCTGTCGTTTTTTCCACCTCCAAAATTGCCCAAACATTTTTGGTCAGAGGAAGTGAAAATGATTGCCCGGGGCAGATGTTATTCCCCTTCAAGAACCTTAGGCAATTAAATTCATCAATGAATACTAATTTCATATCCTCTTAACATTAACTTTTCCTATTACAACATTATAATAAAAAGAACAAAAAAGGCAAAATAACTCATGAAAAACTTTCCACTTTCACTTTCTATAATTTTTCCTGACATTTGATCACATGTAGATATGATCATTATGTAGATATAATCAGAGTATGGATACAAGTTTATTGTTTGAAAATATTGCATTGACCATTCTCTACATTGTTATTGTCTTTTAATTAATGTTTCCAATGGCTATATAATATTTTATTGATTTCATAAACCGTAACATCTTTTGGTTTCTTCCACTGTTTATCCTTTTAATTTTGTTATTATAAATATTAAAAAAATACCTCTTATATAGTGCTTCTTTCATTTGATTCTTTGAGTTAGATTATTGGGTTAAAGAGTATAAATATTTTTATAGCTTTGGAACATTTTCCTGTGTTCTTTTTTTCCAAGTGGCCAATCTGTCATTTTTTTGCAGTTACCAAGAGTGCTAAATATGTCTGTGGCCATTTAGGGGAATTGAATAGAAGATATAATGTATGTGTGGCCTGGAACATAACTGGCAAACAAACGGTTTCTTTCCCAAACAAGCAAACTTATGTTCACAAACCACAAAATTAAGGTGAACTGAGTAATGGATTTTCCTGATGTTTATTCCCCATATACCACTTTCTCCGGTCCCCTCTTTGTCTGAGACAACACCCACCTTTTACCTATACATCTAGGAAATCCTGGAGATGCTTTTATTGACTATCTAATGCCACTGGATTTTTGGAAATAGTAGTCATAACAATTTGGTTTATAGAAGCAAGCATTTCTGTCTTTATCTTATTTCTTTGTCAACTTCTCTGTAAAACAACAAATCCAATATTCAAGTAACTTATTAAAAGTTTTAAAATCTTTAAGAAATAGAAACACACATCAATGAACTCCATGTGGCATATGATAATATGGCTGGGAAGGAAATAACAGAAATCTGGTTCAATTTAAGATTCTAAATTGAAGTTTGATGATAGGATGATAATGAGATAGTAAGAGGGCAAAGACAAAGAGGGCAGTTCACATAGACCCATGGCTGGCACCCAGCCGAAAGCAAAGCAAAGTCCTGAATGGAGACCGAGGAGCAGTGGGCAGCAACCTGGGTATGCTGAGAGCCCTATGCATGTGGAAAGTCTCTGGCAGGGTCAGAATAAAGAAGGGAACAGCACTTCTCCCTGTAGGCTATGAGTTTTCTATCCACCACCACAAATCTATTTACATAAGAGGAGAAGAAGTGGGTGGGGAGTGGGGCAATAAGGAAGGAGAAAGCTAATCTGTACAAAAAGGTGTAGCTGTAATGCTGTCCCCAAAGCCTGAACCACACAGTGTCAGTGGGTTTCCCCATCAGGGCACTCCGAATCTCTTTTAATCTAAGACCAAAGATGCTCAACTGATTATTATGATTCCTCCTCTGACAAAATTAATTTTAAATACCAAACTGGTGCCTAACTTCCTGGGAAGCCTCTGTGGATGGGACCTCAGCAGAAGGCCCATAATGAAGTACTAGAATCTTTCTAAGTTGGTTTCATTTGTTAATGGTTTCAAACCGGTCCATTTTTTGTCAAAGCTGGATGCTGGAAAGAGTTTTTCAATGATTTCTATACCTCTGCAAAGGAAGGCTGGCCCTTGGATTGTTCCCAGTAGAACTTTTAGGTTTGCGGTAACTAACCTTCCACAAGGATGGCAACCATTCCAGCACAGAATCTTTTTTTATCTAATTGACATAATTTTCCTATCACTACCATGCAGATTTTTAGATGCATAGGTGTCTATAGCTATGTATGTAAATATAGTTTCTGTTAGGGCCTACATGGGGGCTCATTGTTAAAATGGCTCGTTATGCGGATACGTGAGACTGATGACCTTGCTCAAGTGACATCCTGTTTTCGTCGCTGGTGCCTACTTCCCCAAGACTGCCAGACCCCCTTACCGTGGGAAACTACACACTTCCAGCTTGCTCGAGATTATGAGACCATCCTACCGTGAGACACCTCTGACTTTCTCACGACTACGTAGCCACCAGAGTCTAGTTGCAGGCGAAAGATAAACTAACTTCCCCACGTTTCAGGGAATCCAGTTTCCCATCTTCAGGGTATAAGAAGGCCCCACCAGAAGGGCGGGGTACTGGCTCTTCTCAAGGGTCAGTCAACTTCTCCTTTCCCTTTAATAAATTTTCTTCTCTTTGTCTGAACACCCGGCTTGTTCTCTCTTTCTCCACACTTGCTTTACAGTGTCTATATAGAACTAATAGAAGGTATCATTAGTAGAAGGAGATTGTCTTAATAGGACCAGGAAGACCAGGGTGTTCTCAGTGGTGAGATGCAACAAGGAACAACTCACTCTCCTAGCCACATTTTCTTGGTTAATGAACTTTTGTTTCTACTACCTCAGAGGAGGGGATTTACCTGTTAGCAGCAGATAATAGACCACTTGGAAATAATCCTATCTGTGGTTATAACATATGGTCCTAACTATCTATTAACAGAAGATAATATTTAATGAGTGCTTACTGAGTGCCATCTCGGTATTAAGTCTCTACTCCCTGCAAAATCTTGGTCTTCACAGTAATTTAACATGGTACTTATGTTATCCCCATTTTACAGATGGGGAAGCAGGGTTGGAAAGATAAAGTGGCTAACTTAAGTCCTGTAGATGATAAATAATAGATGTAGATCACTTTCAGGCAGCTGAATTTCAGAATTTGCTTTCCTAGATCACCATAGTGTGAGAAAACTCAGGAAGTTAAACAAAGGCAAGTAGTTTGCAGGAGAAGCCACAAAGCAATATGCAAAGTTCAGGAATTTTTTGTTAGAAGGAATACCATCATTCTGAGTAGCTTTTCAGTGTATGTTGGACATAAGTGTGAGAGCTGGAGTTACCTGGGAGTCAACGAGATCCCCTTCTTGACCACAGTAGTTGGGCAGCACCCCTGAAAGGAGGGCTGATGGAGGTGCCAAGCAAGTTGGCTGATGATAACAAGTACTACCAACATTGAGCTCTATGTATGTGGCATGGTAGCAAAGGCCTTATATGTAGACATTTAACTGTTAGTAGATAAGACTACTACTGATGCTACAAGTAGAGAACAAACTCAGAGGCTGAATGACTTTCCCAACCTCACGTAGCTAGCAAGTGGCAAAAGCAGTCTAACTCTCTTGTCCCAAGTAAACCAGCACTTAAAAAAAATTATATATAGCTCATCCACATTGGTTACCAGTTGGAAGAGCTGATAGTGGTAGGTGAGAATTGTATTTCTTGTAGAAGACCAATGCATTTGAAAATTCTGAGGGATCTGCATTGACAAGAAAATCTAAGACCTGATGTTTACTTTTACAGAATACAATTGTAAAAGTAAATCAAGTGAAACTCTCTCAAAACACTTGTTTGGTATGGAGGTAGGTTGTCCTCAAACTAATGAAAGTGTGTTATTTGATATTAGAATAATTAATGTTCAGTCATGTAAATTAAGAAAAAGAGAAAAAGTCAAAGCATTGAGAGATATTTATGGTTACAGAATAGATTCCTGTAGTGTATTTTATTTTTACTGAGCTCAGTGTCATTATAACCATATTATCAGAGCATGCTCATCTCTTACAAAAATATAATTTCTTACCTTGTTAATACAATGAAAGTTAAATCCAAATACGAAAAATGCATAAACTCTTACTTTTGGTACCCTTTGAAGTGCAATCATATCATTAAAAATTAAACTTCTTGTACCTATTCAATATGTTTCTGAGTTTAAAAGATTATTCATAATCTAGTATTTTTTTTTAACTCTGATTTATCTCTAAATTAAGTCCCTTAACTGTGTGATAACTGATTGGTAATATCTGGGCTACCACATGTGTTCATTGCCTTCCTTAAAGAGTTTTGAAGTTACTAAAATTCTCATTTTCTATGAGAATTGCAGTTATTTGGGTAGATACCAAATTCTTGCTTTGTTGCACAGAAAACACTAGGAAATATTGATTCCATATATTAAAATTTCTTCATATTTTAGAGTACTTTATAATTTGTAAAGCACTTGAACCCAATAATTTTGGGTCAACAACTGCAGGGAGGCTAAGTGACTCAGTTCAAGGAAACATAGCTATCAAATATCAAACTTCATTTGACAAAGTTCAAATCCATGTTCATATCCATGATTTCTGAAAACCAAGGCTATGACTAACACCATTTTTATAAAAGGCTCTGGGGATAATTATTAATTTCAATACCAATTAAAAATATTGGTAGCAATACTAAAGAGCAAAATGAAAAAAACAAAACAAAACACTGATATGGGCAACAATATGGATGTATCAGACATAATATTCAGTCAATGAAGTCAGATTCAGAAGAGAACATACAATATGACTGCATATAAGTTCAATAATAGGCAAAACAAGGAATTCCACTCCAGCTAAGATGGAGTAACAGGGACTAGATTTACTCTCCTGCTTGTAACAAGTAAAAGCCAGACAAAATATATGAAATAGTGGTTTTCAATATATTAAATAGGCAACAAAGGACAGTGATCTTTGAGAGATGGGAAAGAAAGTAGGTGAAGCCCAGTCTTCTCCAGGAGAGCTTCTAGACTGCAGCACTGGGATGAGCAAGGCAGATGAAGCCCAGTAGTTTCTCCAGCAGATCAGCTGGTGCTGAGAATCTCAGACATCAAGGTAGAGTATCTCAGGCTGAGTACAAGGAGAGTGCAGGGAAGAGAAAGGAATCCATTGACTTGCAGATTGTCCCCTTTGAGTCTTTGGCTGAGTACTAATTAATGCTTACACATTAGGAAATAACCATTCCGAAGTTCCTGCTTCAGAATGGCACAATGGGATAGGCTATATCTCTACAGTGTCAGGATGCAGGTTCAATTTCCAGCGACTGTGGCTCTGATTTGATCCTGGGAACTCCACATGCCTGCCACTGGGTGGCCACAAAAAAAAAAAGGGAAAGAACCATCCCAAAGGATTTACTGAGAATGGTTCCCTCATACTACCGTCCAGAATATCAAACTCTGTAATTCATAGGACATTGGGTAGAGTACTGACTCAGAGCTGAGAAAAATTAACCCTAGACTAAACACTGCTCTGGTACCATCTAATAAATTTAACAGTTGGGCCACAAATAAGCTGTTCCTAAGTAACTCAACCATGTCCCAGAACAAAGCTCCAAAATACAAAAAAGAAAAAAAAAATCCAGCACCCAATAAAGTAAAATTCACAATATTGGCCATCTAATGAAAGATTAACGGCATGCAAAGAAGCAAGAAAATATAATCCATGACAAGAAAAATCAATCCATTGAAACCGATTGAGAAATGATGCAGGTGATAGAATCAGCAGACAAAAATAAGAGCAGTTATTATAACCATACTCCATATGCTCAAGAAGATAGAAGAAACATTTACTATGTTAAGTAGAGACATGGATGATATGTAAAAGATCCCAAGTGAGGCAAAAGTAATCTACCATGATAGAGGTCAAAATAATAATTACTCTTTGGGAATATTAACAGGAGCAGGTGTGAAGATGCCTTTTGAGATGCTGAAAATTTTTTATATCTTGATATCTGATATAGGTGGTTCTATATGTGTGTGAACACATGTAGAAATCAGTTGAGGGGTTCCCATTATGACTAAGCGGTAATGAACCTGACTAGTATCCATGAGGATGCTGGTTTGATCCCTGGACTCGCTCAGTGGGTTAAGAATCCAACTTTGCTGTGAGCTGTGGTGTAGGTCACAGACGTGGCTGTACAGTTAAGATTTGCATACCCTATGTAAATTAATCCTTCAAAAAATCCATTATTATGGATGTTGTTTGCAAAACAGGTCAACTTGTATAAATAAGTGGGTCTTTTATTCCATTAGCCGTTGTGAAGGCGCCAGAAATTAACTGCATCAGAGGGATTTATTTACCACTTGAGTTATATTAATCCCAACTGGTCAATGAGAGCAGAACGCACATTAGTCTCTCAATAAATATTGTTGGTTGCCATTAACTCTTGGCAACTTTTGTTTATGGGGGTATAAAATAGAGACACAAGGAAGGAAAATCAGCATGTTTTATTTTATGCATTTAAGAGATTTGGAAGTCCATACATGTATTAGAGAATTAATCTGCCACTTCCGAGAGTTAGAATATGTGTGGATAAAGGCAGAAGAATGGGGATCTAGCCTAGTCTCAATCTTTAGATAGGAGTCTTAAACTGTCAATAAAAGTAGATTTCTATTGCTTTTGTTTTTATACACTATTCCTAGCAAGTACCAAAGGCAGGTCACTGAGTAAATAGTTTTCAGTGGCTAATTCGTGTAGGAATCCTATCTCTATGATTTCCTGGGTAATTTCATAACTAAAATTGTTCTTCTGCTATAACCAGTCAGATACAGATGCCACTTCTCAATCTGAATGTATTTCTCACCATAATTTCAGTAGGTCAGGTTATATATCTGAGAGCAAGAAGTCAGATTTATTTTCTTAATAAAAGAGCGACATGTTAGATGGAATTTCTTAGAGACAGAGCTATTTCTGAATACTGTCATTAATAAAAATAGTAATTGTCATCCATATCCCCTTGTGGGAGTGTAAACAAGGCTTGTTGGCCCTCTTGAGTCTGATATTACTTTGCCATTCTTTTTTTGAAAATGAATTGCCAGACAGACTTTTCATTGGAGTGTCCTACAGCAGGCTTTCCTTGTGCTGTTTTCTTGACACTTGGCGGAAGAGTCACAGTAGTGGCCAAAAGTAAAAGTAGAAACTCCTATAATATGCATTCTGTATTCCTATCACCCAGATCTATCAAATTATTTCCTACTTAGCAATCTATTTATTTATGCTACCTACACCTTTTTATGTTTGTTTTCTGCATTTTTTGGTGATCAGTCTTACTATTAGTATATTTTATTAGTATTTTCACAGAATACTTTATTTGGCTTTATCCTGTTGTTCCTTTTCTAGTTTGTTGAACTGAACATTAAATTGATTGAATTTTAATGTTTTTTTGGTAAACAATAAATTTGAATAAATAAAAATTTAACTCTACTAATTTCCTCAATTATGCAAGTCTTGATATGTGGTCCTTTATCATTTAATTTTAACTGTTTGGGAATTGCAGTCTTTAGGTTGTTTAGAAGTGTGCTTTTGGAGGAGTTCCCTTTGTGGCTCAGTGGTTAACGAATCCGACTAAGATTGTAGGTTCGATCCCTGGCCTTGCTCAGTGGGTTAAGGATCCGGTGTTGCCGTGAGCTGTGGTGTAGGTTGCAGACACGGCTCGGATCCTGCATTGCTGTGACTGTGGCGAAGGCCGGCGGCTACAGCTCCTGTTAGACCCCTAGCCTGGGAACCTCCATATGCCGCAGGTGCGGCTCTACATAAAGACAAAAAGACAAAAAAAAAAAGAAGTGTGCTTTTAAATTCCTAAGCATGGATCAGTTATTTTAAGAAATAATTTTAAAAATTGTGCTGTAGTCAGAGACTGTAGTAAGATATTGATTCTTTAACATTATTGAGAATTTCCTTAAGACCTAGTACATAGTGAATTTTTATGTGTGCGGGAAATGAATATATTATCTTTAATTATTGAGTGTAGAGTTCTGTGTGTCACTCAAGCCTGTTAATTATACTTTAAAAAATGTTTTACATGATACATCAGTTCTGTGTATTATTTCAATTTCTACAATGGATACATTAAAATCTCCTGCTCTTATGATTGATTTGTTATTTTCTTGTAATTTTATCATTTATTTAGTGATATACTGCTAGGTATATTATTTCATAATTTTATGTCTTGACAAAGTTTTTATTATGTAATGTCTTACTTGATAAATATCAATGGTTTTCTTCTTTAAATTCTATTTCACCTATTTTAATTTCTCATTTGTTCAAAGATCTCTAAGTAGTAATTTTAATTTATTTTCATTTATTTTTGATGTTGCTGATGTATTTAGAGTTGTTTCTGTTGTCTTATTGTATGTAGTCTTGAAACAATCTTTTTATTGCTTATTTTGTTCTTTTCTGTCATTCGAAATATTTTCTCTCTTTCTTTTTTTGGTTTTCTTTGCTAGGTTGGAAGTAAGGAATTTTATTATGTACATATTAAATTATATATACATATTATATATACATTTATACATTTATGTATTTAATGCATAGTACATTGCATTTTTAATAGTCAAATTAACTAAGTTTAATGACATTTTACTAATTTCTGTGCATACCATTATTTTGTCTTTTTCTCTCTGGGCTTTTTTTTTTCACTCTAGTAAATTCTGTAGTAGTTTTTAATCAGGAGACTATGTATAAATTCCCTTAGTTTTTGTATATATAAAAATGTCTAACTTTTTGAATACTAGTTTTACTGAACATAGAATTCTTGATTATTTCCTTTTTTTGGGACCATACCTGCAACATATGGAGGTTCCCAGGCCAGGGGTCGAAATGGAGCTGCACTGCCAGCCTACACCACAGCCACAGCAACACGGGATCCAAGCTGTGTCTGTGATCTACACCACAGCTCACGGCAATGCTGGATCCTTAAACCACTGAGCGAGGCCGGGGATCAAACCTGCAACCTCACGGTTCCCAGTCAGATTCGTATCAGCTGTGCCATGATGGCAACTCCGAATTCTTGATTATTTCTTAATTATTTTCTCTATAGATGTCTTTTTCTATTTCTTGATGCTGATTAGAAGTCTGCTTTCAGTCCATTCATTAATTTGTAGGTCATTTTTTTCCAGAGGTGTTTAGAGTTTTCTTAACTTATCCTTAATGCCTGATATCACCACTAGACATGTTAATGTAGATTTAACTCTCAGTTCTCAGACTTTTAACCTTTCAATATTGTTTCTCTGCCATCCATCGTCTCTGTTCTTTTCTTCTTGAGCTCTCACTCAGTAGATGTAGATTTATGTTGGATCCTTTTATTCTACCCCATGTGTTTTATCTTCATATTTTTATCTTCATTTTACTATTCTGGATTTAAGCTGATTTCCTTTTTGTGTACTGTTTTCCAATGCACTATTATTCTTTCTTTAATTGACTCTGGCATTTATTTCATCTGAATTTTAAAATTCTAGTAACTCTAATATTTAGCATTTCTGATTTTTAAAAAAATATACTACATTTGTTTCTTTTGTGCCTGTTTTTTGTTTTATCATGTTTTGTTCTTAATGGATTTATTCTTTATATGGTTAAGGATGGAAAATCCCATTTTAAAATTATTTTGTTATTGCTCCACTATTCTCATTTGGTAGGGAAGGGAAAAGAGTTAATAGCCTATGGCTGATTTTCTAGGCACTTTTTCTCAGCATTAGTTTTCTCTTTTAGACCTTTATTTGCTAGCTTTCCTTGATTTAGTGTTTTTTCTCTCTGTTTCTCTCTGTGCTGACTTTACCCTGAATAGGACATTTATATGGTTTCCCTCAATATGTAGGTAGGGGTGTCGTGCTCACCATTAAGTCTTATATTAATGGCCTAGAGCTTGTGTTCTATTGATATATTGAGGATATTACATTGCCAGTCTGTTTTGTGGGTCCTTAAGACCCAGCTACACATTCAGTAATTTGCTAAAAGATCTCACGGGACGCAGCATAGAGTTGTGCTCAGGACTAAGGTTTATTATAGCAAGGGATGTGGGAGGAGGCTGGAGAAATGCATGCACAGATTTTGTTATACCCTCTCTCTTTTGTGAAGAGACCTACTTAACATGTTTCTCTAACAGTAAAAGATGTAATATTTCTGTCCAGGGAACCCATTAGAGACTCAGTGCCTGTATTCGTTTCCAAAGACTGCCATAACATTTTGCTACAATTTGATGGTTTTAAACAGTAGAAATGCATTTTCTCTCAGTTATGAAGTCCAGAAATCTGAAATCAAGGTGTTGGCAGGGGCAGATCTGTATGGAGGCTCTGGGAAGCCACTCCATATCTCTCTTCTAACTTCTGATGGTGGCTGGCCAATATTAGTGTTTCTTGGCTTGTAGATCTTGCTCCTCACCTTTACATGGCCTTATTCACTCTGTCTCTTTATTTCAAATCTTTCTCTGCCCTTCTCTCACAAGAACACCTGCCATTGGACTTACCTTAAATCTAAGGTGATCTCATCTCAAGATAATTGTTTCCATCTGCAAAGACCCTTTTTTCCAAATACATCATATTTATAAGTTCTGGGGATTAGGACTTGGCAGGAATTTTGGGGACCACTAGTCAACCAGTATCACACCCAAGGTTTTAATTGGGGGCTGGTCATATAGGCACCCTCTACCTAGTATGTACCAAAATTCTAGACTCCCAGAAGAAAAGCAGGGGTTCAGCACAAATTACACGGTTTTTAGGAAGAGTTTAGGCACAGTGAGACTACCTTATCACTAAGGGAACTGTTTTGAGTGCCAGGTTACCAGATGCCAGCTCAGAGCCAACTTTGCAAGGAGACCCTCCAAGAGATACAATTATCCTCTGTTTTTTGAAAGTTGGCTTTGTACTACTTTGTTTTTTATGAAAGATCTACCTGTTTTCCTAACTGAAGAAAGTAATCTGAAGAAGACTTTCACTTTCACAAAAAAGGCAAAAAGCAAAAATAGCATTCAGCATTTGTTTTTCAGTGAGCTGTTAGAGAGGCAGAGCATATCCTGAGCAGTGAGAGTGGGCCCACCAAACTCCTTCCCCAGAAACTACATTCAGGAGTTCCCTTCGTGGCTCAGTGGTTAACGAATCCGACTAAGAACCATGAGGTTGCGGGTTCGATCCCTGGCCTTGCTCAGTGGGTTAAGGAGCCGGTGTTGCCTTGAGCTGTGGTGAAGGTTGCAGACGCGGCTCGGATCCCGTGTTGCTGTGGCTGTGGCGAAGGCCGGCGGCTACAGCTCCTGTTAGACCCCTAACCTGGGAACCTCCATATGCCGCGGGTGCGGCTCCACATAAAAATAAAAAAGGCAAAAAGACAAAAAAAAAAAAAAGAAACTACATTCAGCATCTCAGCATCAAGCTGCCATAGCTTTGAACTGTGTAAGCATCTGTGCTTTATGTTGATTTATTTTATGCATCTGTTAGCAGGATGAGTCTTAAGGTAATTGCTTCTTTGCTTTATGCCATTTGGCTTATGAAAGATTTTATAGAAATGCACTACTTTTTGATACTGGGAAAAACCTGCCACAACCTCAGCCCTATTATATTAGCTCTTTTCTGTATAGTCCACCCTCTTCACCCTTATGCAGGGCATCTTTACAGCCAATTATCATTAGAATTTCATGATGCAGGGGCCAACCTGTGGTATTGCCTTCAGTTATGCCCTACAGAAGTCCTAGATTTAGCCAGTTAAAACAAATCCTATTAGCCATAAGGAACTGTCTTAGAGAGCTTGGTGGCTTCCTCAAAGTGATGTGCCTCCCACAGCTTGTGATTTCTGGAAGGAACTACAAGTTATGAATGTAATTAGTCTCTGTATCAACAGTATAGAGCTGATCAGCTCAATTTCAGCTGGTCCCATCAGAGAATAAATCCCTTTCTGTGGGTATCTGTATGTAACTCCAAGAGGCAGCCAGCCAGCATCCACAATGACTTTTACAGTTGATAGCCCCTCTCATGGATGTTCTAAATATGCTACAGTCCCAGAGTCTGAGTTCTGTTCATTGAGTGCAGAGATTTCGTCTGATTTCAGTTCAGCACAGCCAGTCCTAAGGCTAAAACAGCCTATAGCCAATAGTATAAGATTCTGACTTAAAATCAGATGCAGGCAATTAGGATATTGAATTCAAGATTCCAGAAATGCTAGCAACCAATTTTCTTCTGCAGTAGCAAACCAAAGACACTGCAGAGCCAGGCAGATGTTCTCAAAGTCTGAGAGGCAAGGATTTTCTAAGAACTTTTTACCTTGTCTGGAGTCCAAGTTGACTTACTCTAAAATATACACTTAGGCAGGAAAAAATCACCAGTCTTTAAGGGTCAGGCATTTGATTTCAACAGGAGCTTGTTAGCAAACTAAAAACTGTTTTTTAAAACTGAAGAACAGTGTATTTCCATCTGGAGATTTCCTTTATTTCATGCTGTCTCGCTTTTAAAAGGAGGTGCCCATAAGCAAAAATTGTAGCAAAAATCATTGGTAATGGAGATTTGTTATTTTCACTATTCAGGGTTTAAATTTCAGTTCTATCTACCTACAGCAAAAAGCAAAGGAACACTTTTTTCTTTGCAACTTTCCCTGATCATGATGAGATCATCATGTTTCTAGTATTTATGAAAATTATAAGCATATGAAAAATTTAAACTTTAATTTATATATATGAAATAGCCACAAGGCGCAAAGCCATTAAAAATATATTTTTTTTTCATTGCCAATTTTGCTCTAAGCCCCAGCAGTAAATCCAGCATTCAAAGGGTTAAAATTATAGCCACTGGGACAGCTCAGCTTGAGTGAAATGGGGGTGCGTGTGTGCTGCAGCTAGGCTGAAAAAAGGCTTGAGTATTCTCCCTCTTTTTTTTTCTTCTGCCTGAAGGAATGAACAACTAACCAGCTAATTTTTAGTGTCTTTGGCCCATTTGAAGCCCCCCTTTGGGAATATTTGATCGCTTTTCTCTCCCACCGGGTGGAGAACATAAAGTACTGGCATCACCTGGCCCCTCTCTCTTCTTCATCTCAGCTAGCATGGCCAAAAGAATCCAGGGGATCCAATGAGGCAAGTCTACTGGACTTTCACCTGTTTTCGAATTCCATAGGTAACTTTTAATTGTCATAACAGATAGGAATTCAGCTTCTCTTTTGTACTCTGGGTAGCTCCACTATCACCCAGGCACCAGGATTTCATCATCCCTTGCCCTTCTCTTTTTTCCAAAATACCGTAACCATATTTCAGTGAGTTGGTGTTGTTCTAGTGAATCTCATGGCCAGCCCTGCTATGGGGATCCTCAAGGCCACACACATTTATTCCTGAAACTCAGCACACAATTGGACTCATGACTAAGGTCTGTTGGAGTGGAAGGACATATGACAGGATCATCAAGGGAAAAAGACCTAGGTGGATTCTGGAGAAATCCGTGCATAGTTTTCCTTATATTCTTTCTCTCCCAGAAGAAAACATACCAAATGTGTTTTTTAACAGCAAAAAAAAAAAAGAAAAAGAAAAAAGAAACGGAGTATGTATTTGGTGTTTCTGCCCAGGATAGTCTGTTAGAGAACCAGAGTTCCAGACTTTTACTGGGGGCTGATCACAGGGGCACCTTCTGCGTACATGTACCAAAGTTCCAGACTCTCAGAAGGAAAGTAGATGTTAACCATAAAACCCACTGTCTATACAAACAGTCCAGGTAGATTGAGCCTTCCTTATCAGTTAGGGAAGGATTTGAGTGCCAGATTCCCGGATACCAGCCAAGCGCCAACCTTGCAGGCAGATCTATCTAAAGTTGGCAGCCTCACATCTGCTGTGTTAACTCTTTACTTCATGCAGCCACTGAACTAGGAAATGGGTTGGCCCAGACCATGACTAAGAGGCTGATTTGTCTCAACTTCCCCTACCTTTTTTGATTATGCAGCTATGTCACATAGAATATAGCCCAACTCGGCAGAGTATGCCTCAGTTAGGATTTTTAGCCTCTTTTCCTGGTAGGAGGGTCCCACCATAGCTGTAGATTTCAAGCCGAGAGATCAGCTTAGGTGACTTGTGATGTGTGGAGGAGAGTGGCTTTTACTCTAACTCCTGTCAGCCTCTGACAGACTTCAGACTCTTGCCTCTACAGGGTTTGCAGCTTCAGCCTCACTTTGTGTTCTAGTTTATTTTTTCCTCTATAGGATATGACCACGGATTTTAGATTTTCTTTTTAAAGGTGTCACCCATCATTGATATTTGGATCAAAGCATAGAGGGGAGGGGAGACTTATGCAGTAACCTTAATAATGTCATCCTATCAGAGATACTCCTTTACTTTTGACATTATTGTAGTTTTCTGAACTAAGATACAGGACTGAGCCCATGGAGGCTAAGCCAGCTTGAATGATAACTTTAGTGATATGGTGCTTCCCTCAAAATTGCCTTTCATCTAGGTTCCTGGCCTATTGTCTGTGTGTTTTTTGAGCCTCTCTTCCTTTAGGATAAATTATTCACCATGAGGTTATAAGCGAGCATGCCTAGTAGTGTCCATTGTGAGGGAGAACCTAGCTTAGGTGGTTAAGATTCCCCTACTACTTGCGGTTTTTAGTCAAACAACTTAATATGAAACAACAAAATCAGAGTTTGGGCTCTCTATCATTTCCAAAAGTCATTCTAGTCACCTTAGGGAAAAACAAATAGCTAACCTACTAGTCAACTGTTAATTCCTGTTCTCTATTATTAAATGATTCTCATTACATTTTAACAGCATATTTTTAGAATTAAAGTTTAGAATTTAGTTGGTTTGCAGTGTTGTCAGTTTCTGCTGTACAGCAAAGTGACCCAGTCATATATATATATATGCACACACACATATTCTTCTCATATTATCTTCCATCATGTTCTATCACAAGAGATTTTCATGTTTTATCACAAGAGATTGTATGTAGTTTGCTGTGCTGTACAGTAGGACTGCATTGCTTATCCATTATAAATGTAATAGTTTGCTTCTACTAATCTCAAACTCCCAGTCCATCCACTCCCTCCTCGTCCCCCTTGGCAACCACAAATCTCTTCTCCATCTCTTAATAACATATTTTGATTTCTTAGCATTGGTTTCCCCAGTGTCCTTTTGAGAAGTGATCTCTTTTCTATAATGTGAACTTCACTGTCTGGGTAGCACAATTAATCCAGATGTGTGACTTTTCACTAAAGAAGTAAAAGGAGATTTCAGAGACTTTTTTTTTTTCAGTCAGATCCTTCCTATCACCATTCTGGCTCACCAACAGTTTTCAGATGAAGGGATCTTGGCTCCGCAATGAGTCCCTTTCTCTTAGGTTGTTTGACTCTTGGATAGGTTGGGACAAAGAGTAAAAGAAAGTGGTTGCTTATTCCTAGAGCAGTGTTGGGTCAGCTGCCAAGCAATTCTTGCCACACTGACTTTCTCTACTGCTCTATGTTTTTCCTATAATATGGCATTGAGAACAAAACATGGTACTTCTGGTTAGATGGGAGTAGTGTATGCTTAATGATTTTTACTACAGGTGATTCCATAATCCATACACCACACTTAATTTTTTTTTTTTTTTTTTTTTGTATTTTTAGGGTTGCGCCTGTGGCATATGGAGGTTCCCAGGCTAGGGGTCAAACTGGAGCTGTAGCTGCCAGCCTACACCACAGCCACAGCAATGCAGGATCTGAGCTGCATCTGTGACCTACACAACAGTGCATGGCAATTCCAGATCCTTTAACCCACTGAGCAAGGCCAGGAATCGAACCTGCATCCTCATGGATACTAGTTAGGTTTGTTACTGTTGAGCCATGACAGGAAATCCTTTAAGATGATATTTACCTTTTACCTGTAGCTGTTTAAACTGATTATACTGCTTCATATTGTTATTATGAATCCAAATCTCTTTTTATGTTTGTTAAAAGCTGATAGCACTGTACACAGGAGCAGTTGATTTTTATTTATTATATTAATTTTTTGGCTTTTGAGGGATGTACCCGTGGCATATGGAGGTTCCCAGGCTAGGGGTCAAATTCGAGCTGTAGCTGCTGGCCTACACCACAGCCACTGCCATAGCAACATGGGATCCAAGCTGTGTCTGCAACTGACACCACAGCTCACAGCAATGATAGATCCTTAACCCACTGAGCAAAGCCAGGGATTGAACCTGCGTCCTCATGGATGCTAGTCAGATTCATTTCTGCTGAGCCACAATGGGAACTCCAGGAGCAGCAGATTTTCTAAACCCCAATTCAGTATAGGGGTTTTGAAAACTATATATATATATATATATATATATATATATATATATATATATATATATATGTATGTATCACAGTTCAGACTCAGATGTATAATAAACATTTTATTTCTTATAGCAACTAGCATAGATACCACCATACTAAAGGCATATTCTCAGTCAGTACTGAGATTCCCCCTCCTCTAAGGCAAGGAATTGATATTTGTGGTACTCAGAAAACAGTAAAAGGTAACAACTAATCTCTAGTCATAGCTGACATATAAGTTTTGGAAACTTGTTTCATACTGAAAGGGGATTTTGAACGTTGATTCTGTTGTCTGTCTTATTGGCCAGGTTTGTGTCATCTGCAATTTTGCCAAAGTTTGCCAATGTTAGGTGTCAAATTGATTTGAAGTTGCTAGCCTGCTTATCAAATGGGTTTTCCATCCGGTATTCCTCAAGTATTTTCCTTTAAAATATAGAAACCTGATTAGTGATCCATGAACCCATATTCTGCCTGTTTTTTAAAAATATATATTTTAAAGATTTAATTTAAAAATAAGTTATTTTGCCCAGTTTTCCTCTTTGTGCTTTCACCATAGCTATATTTGCCTGACTTGGAACACCTCTGACTTTTTGAGGCACAAATACTATAAAGTTCAAAATAGTACAAAGTCCAAAACTATGAAATATATATGAAATATATTCTCAATGGCTATGCTTTATGAAAGGTAGGATTACAAAACACTATTTAAACCTCCCCAAATGAGTGTAACTTATTTCCACTGCCTACCTTTGCTGGCAGTTGGCTCCAAGATAATAGAAATTACTCCTCCTTCCTTTTCTTCAGTTGGTCTGTTGTGCTTTTATCCTTATTTAGCTAAATTGTAGATAGATACATTTTACGTTTCCTCAAATTTTCTCAAATCAGTTTCCTATGAGGAGGTCCTCTGGAGTGGCAGCAGCTAAAGAGTCCTTGGGATCAGGGATAGTGTGCAGGGTAGGATGGGGGACTAGGCTTGGTACGAGGGAGTCTAGTCTCCACCTCAATTCCAGGGAACTGTGCATGGCACTGAAGATGTGTCTGGATTTCAAAGAAAAACTTGGCCAGCGTGAATGTCAGCTATGACCAGAGATTAGTTGTTACCTTTTACTGTTTTCTGAGTACCACAAATATCAATTCCTTGCCTTAGAGGAGGGGGAATCTCAGTACTGACTGAGAATATGCCTTTAGTATGGTGGTATCTATGCTAGTTGCTATAAGAAATAAAATGTTTATTATACATCTGAGTCTGAACTGTGATACATATCCAGTGAACTCAGCATAAACTTTGAGTATTGATTTACTAAAAAGTGGAGAACCCATAAGCAAATCTTATTGCAGGAAACCAAGGGTTGGGGAGAAAGCCAGTATGTATTGTGTGCCTACTGTGTATCTGAGTTGATGTATTTCATTTATTACTTTTGCAGAGGATTTACCCTCATGTTACAGTTGGGAAGGCAGATTATATTAGGGTTCTCCACAGAAAGTGGTGTATGTGTGTGTGTGTGTGTGTGTGTGTGTGTGTGTGTGTGTGTATGTGTGTGTATGAATATGGAGGCTGAAAGGTCCTAAGATCAATAGTTTGCAGGGTACTCTGGAGACCTAGGAGAGCTGATGGTATGATGGTTCCAGACTAAGTCCAAAGCCCTGAGAACTAAGAGAGCCAATGGTATAAGTTTGAATCTAAAGGCAGGAAAAGATCAGTGTCCCAGTTCAAGTATTCAGGCAGAGGAGTTCTTCTTTACATAGCATTTTCTGTTCAGGTCTTCAGTAAATTGGATGAAGCTCATCCACATAAAGGAGCACAATGTGCCTCACTTTGTCAACAAATTCAAATATTAATCTTACCCAGAGAAAACCTCACAGACACACCCAGGATAGTATTTGACCAAATGTCTGGGCAGCCAGCATTCCAGTCAAATTGACACATAAGATTAACCATCATACAGGGTAAGAAGGAAGTATTTTGCATATAATTACACATCAGTAACTGGTGGAGCAAGAATAAAACCCCCAAACCGGAGTACTCTCTTCTTTCTGAAGTAGCAACTATCAGGCTAGGGGCAAAAATGCCAACAAAGACACTTCTCTGTCCTCGAAGTCTTAGTTGCTGGCAAAGCAACTTAGTTAGCAGCAGCAGTAGCAGCAGCCCTTAGTGGGATTTTTTTTGTTTTTTTCTGTTTTTAATTTGTCACTATGGGAGGGTTATTCAGGTGATTATTTCATGTGGAAGGAAAAGTTAATTCCTTGTGTCTGAAAGGGAAGTTTGGATATAAAGCCCTAGATGGTGGTCAAAGAGAAGAAATTGGTCCTCCAAATACAGCAATTTTGTGATCTCAATGTAAAATATTTAAAACCAGCTCTCGGAAGTTTTTCTCCATTATATACGTATATTATGCTATTTAAAAAACTATTTTAGGGGTGAAAGTTCGAGATGGGCTATAGGAAGTTCTTGAACTCACCTCTTGCAGTAGACACAACAACTACAGATACGGATCAATTCCCCCTGGAAAAAAATCTAAAAACTTGCTGAACAACTTCTTCACAACAAAGGATAAAAGACCTACATTGAGATGCATAGGAAATATGGTTGCATGGTCTTGCCAAAAATCCAACCCTCAGCATGGCAATCTACACTTGGGAGAAATATCACAAATAGGGAATATTTCCCTGAGAACTGAGTGGTCTGTGCCCCATATTAGACACTCCAACTCTTGGGACCTGCACTGGAGAGTTGAGTTCTTCCCCCCAATATCTGGCTTTGAAAACCAACAGGGCATAATCCAGGAGAACCATAGGGCTGTGGGGAATGGAGATTCCATGTAGACTCACTCAGTCCAGGACCCAGTGCAAAAGCAGCAATTGGAAAAACACCCAGACCATATGTGAAAGAGGCTTGCCCATCTTAAAGTATTTGCTGGAGGGTCAGGAGCCTGTTGGGACTCTCTGGTGACAGAAGAACTGGTGAGTAACATTTTTGCATTTGCTCTCTGCCTTGCTAGCATTGGCACCAGCAGGTATTATTTTTGCATTTTGCTTTTAATCTGCTGGTATTGATTGTCATGCCCCACCCCCATGCCACCCCCATAGTCACACCAAATCCAGGCTCTAATGCCTGGCTCTGAAGACCAGGCAGAAGGCACTTCTGGGTTCTATGGTTCTGAAACTTGGAGGGGCAGTTTTTGGAAAGCTGCCATACTCAGAGCACTTTAGAGAGCAGACTGAACCACTTTCACACCCCAATGTCACTGTGAAAAAGACCTCATTATTCACCCTGAATCTTCATCCTGAGGGACATGCTTAAGATTACTCTACTTTTAGAGGATACAGAGTGCTCTCAGGAAATGTCAGAAGGGAGGGGCATCTCTGTACTCACCCTTGGCTTTGTCATAGCTCACTGGTGTCTCACAGAAAGGAACTCACACACTGGACTGGAGCTCTGAGTTTTTGCAACTGCCAATAAGGGACACCCCCAGATCTCCTGAATTGGAGAAAACAGGGTTTACAGTTGTGGTCCCACAGAACAGTATGTATTTGCATATCTCAACAGCTGTTTCCTGAGGGTCTAGCTTCTAATTAGCCTGAAAATAAGTTCTGACAGAGATGCCTCCCTCTGCAATGCTCACAGGTCTTGACACAACTTCAATAATGGGGACCTATCAGGAATAATTTAGTCTGCTTAGAAAATTACAAAGGTTCAAATGACAAGCAAGAGTTAGGGCAAAGTTGAATAATAAGGTTCAGCTCCTACAAATGACCATTCCTTTAAGACTGGGAGAGATAGCTATTTCACTTAATACATAGAAACAATCATAGAGAGTCAAGCAAGAGATAGAGGAATGTGTTCCAAAGAAAAAAAACAAGTTAAACCCCAGAAAAATCTTAATAAAACTGAGATACGTAATTTACACTGAGATACATAATTTGCCTGAGAAAGAGTTCAAGGTAATGGTCGTAAAGTTCCTCACCAAATTCAGGAGAAGAGTGGATGTACATAGTGAGAACTGCAACAAGGAGAAAGAAAATATAAGAAAGTACCAAATAAAAATCACAAAATTGAAGAATAAAATAACTGAAGGAAAAGCTAGAGGGGTTCAACATCAAACTAAATAGAAGAAAGAATCGGTGATCTGGAAGACAGAGCAATGGAACTCAAACAGAGCAACAAATAGAAAAAAGAACAAAAAAGTGAGGATAGCTTTAGGAACTTATGGGACATTAAGTGGAATAACATTCACATAATAAGGGTCCCAGAAGAAGAGAGAGAGAAAGAGGAAGAAAACTCATATGAAGAAATAATGGCTGAAAGCTTTCCTAACATGGGGAAGGAAACAGATATCCAGATCTGAGAAGTCTAGAAAGTCAAAACAAGATAAACCCGAAGAGACCCATACCAACACTCATTATAATTATACTGTCAAATGTTGAAGATAAAAATCTTAAAAGCGGTAAGAGAAAAAGAACTTATGTATAAAGGGACTTTCATAAGACTATAAGCAGATTTCTTAGCAGAAATTTTGCATGCCTAAGGGAGTGGAATGATATATTTGAAATTCTGAAAGGAAAAACAAAAAACTTCTGAGAACATTGTATCCAACAAAGCTATCATTCAGAACTGAAGGAGGGATTAGAAGCTTTACAAACAGAAGCTAAAGGAGTTTGTTATCACTGAACCAGACTTGTGGGAAATGTTAAAGAGATTTATTTATTTGTCTTTTTAGGGCCACACTCATGGCATATGGAGATTCCCAGGCTAGGAGTCAAATTGGAGCTGTAGCCGCTGGCCAATGCCACAGCCACAACAATGCCAGATCTGAGCCCTGTCTGCAACCTACAGCACAGCTCATGGCAATGCCGTATCCTTAACCCACTGAACAAGGCCAGGAATCAAACCTGCGACCTCATGGATACTAGTCAGATTCATTTCTGCTAAGCCACAACAGGAAATCCTAAAGAGACTTCTTTAAGCTAAATAGAAAGGGCACTAATTAGTAATAAGAAAACATATGAATGTAAACATGTCACTAGTAAGAGTAAATATATAGTAAAGGTAGTGGATAAATTGTTTTAAAGCTAGTATGAAGGTTAAAAGACAAAAAGAGTAAAAAGAACTATAATTATAATAACTGATTAAGGAATACACAAAGTAAAAAGATATAAAATACAGCATTTAAATACAAAAACTAGGCATTGTGAATAAAAGTGGAAAGGTTTAGAATGTGTTCAAACTTAATATCAATTTAGAATATATGTGTGTGTATATATATATATATATATATATATATATATATATAGGCTGTTATATGTGAACCTCATGGTAATCACAAAGCAAAAACCTATAGTAGGCATACTACGCAAAAGATAATGTGAAGGGAATCTAGTACACACTATAGAAAGTTGTCAATTCACAAGTGATTCTACAAGAGAAGAACAAATAGGAACTAAGAAACAGCCATGAAACAATAAACAAAATGGTAATATGGACATAGCTATCAATTTTTCTAAATGTAACTGGACTAAATTCTATCAAAATACAGAAAAGTAGCTGGATAGATTAAAACATGAGACCCATGTATATGCTGCCTATAAAAGACTCACTTCACATATAAGGACACACACAAACTGAAAGTGAAGGACTAGAGAAAAATGTTCCCTGCAAATGAAAACCAAAAGAAAACTGAGAGAGCTATACTTAAAATAAAATACTTTAAAACAAAGACAGTAATAAAAGACGAAGATGGGCATTCAATGATGATCAAGGTGTCAATATAAGAAGGTATAGCATTGGTAAATATCTAGGCATCTAGGTAAATACAGGAGCAACTAAATATATAAAGCAAATATTCACAGATCTCAAGGAAGAAATTAACAGCAATACAATAGTATTAGGGGACATTAATGCACCACTTATGTCAATGGGTAGATTATTCAGTTACAAAATAAGGAAACATTGGCTTTAAATGGTAGATTAGACCATGTGGACTTAATAGAACATTCCATCCTAAAGCAGCAGAGTACACATTCTTCTCAAATGCACATAGAACATTCTCCAGGATAGGATATATTTTAGGCCACAAATAAGTCTCAATAAATTTAAGAAGATTGAAATCATATCAAGCATTTTTTCTAACCACAATTTTATGAAATTAGAAATGAGTAACAAGAAGAAAACTGGAAAATATCACAAATATGTGGATATTAAATTACATGCTACTGAACAACCAATAGGTCAATGAAGAAATCAGAAAAGAGATAAAAATATACCTTGAGATGAATGAAAATGGAAATACAACATGCCAAAATCTATGAGATGCAGCAAAATCAGTTCTAAGAGGAAAGATTATGGCAATACAGGCCTACCTCAAGAAAGAAGACAAAATCTCAAACCACTAACTTTTTATTTATTTTTAAAATATATTTTTGTCTTTTTGAGGGCTGCACATGAGACATATGGAAGTCCTTAGGCTAGGGGTTGAATTGGAGCTGCAGCTGCTGGCCTATGCCACAGCAACAGCAATGGGATCTCAGCCACATTTGCGACATACACCACAGCTCTTGGCAATGCCAGATCCTTAGCCCAGTAAGCAAGGCCAGGGATTGACTGCATCCTCATGGATACTAATCAGCTTCATTACCACTGATCCACAATGGGAACTCTACCATCTAACTTTATACCTAAAGGAACAAGAAAAAGAAGAGCAAAGCCCAAAGTTAGTAGAAGAAAGGAAATAATAAAGATCAGAATGGAAATAAATGAAGTAGAGAATAAAATGACCAGAGAAAAGATCAATGAAACCAAGAGCTATATCTTTGAAAAGATCAAATTGACAACCCTTTGGCTAGACTCACTAAGAAAAAAAAAGAAAGGGCTCATATAAATAAAATCAGAAATAAAAGAGGAAAAATTACAACTGATACCAAAGAAATATAAAGGATCATAAGAAATTACTATGAACAATTATACAACAACAAATTAGACAACATAGAAGAAATGGATACATTTTTAGAAATGGAAGCTTCCAAGACTGAATAATGAGGAAATGGAAAATTGGAATAGATTGATTACTAGTAAGGAGATTGGATTAGCAATAAAAAAAACTGTGAAAAAATAACGTCCAGGATCAGATCACTTCACTAGTGAATTCCACCAAACATTCAAAGAAGATTTAATTATCCTTCTTAAACTTAAAAAAAAAATTGAAGAGGAGGGAATGCTTCCAAACTCATTTTATGAGTACAACATTACCCTGATACTAAAATCAGACTAGTATTTCCCTCCACAAACATACTACATATCCTTAATGATCATAGATTAAAAAATCCTCAACAGAGTATTAGCAAACTGAGTTCAACAATACATTAAAAAGATCATATACCATAATCTAGTGGGACTTATCTTTTCCTCTAAGGTCAGGAACAAGACAAGGAAGCCCACATCCACCACTTTTATTCAGCATAGTACTATTAAGTCCCAGCTATAGCAGTTAGGAATTTCCCTGATGATTAATTATGTTGAGCATCTTTTCACGTGTCTTTCAACCACTGATGAAATACTACCTCACACCCATCAGAATGGCTATTTACATGAGGAGAAATAAGTGTTGACAAGGATGTGGAGAAAAAGGAGCCCTGGTTGGTGGGATGTTCACTGTTGATGGAAATGTAAATTGGTGCAGCCATCATGAAAAGCAGTATGGAGGTTCCTCAAAAAATTGAAAATAGAATTACCAGTATGATTCAGCAATTACACTTTTGGGTATTTATCTGAAGAAAATGAAAACATTAATTTGAAAAGAAATGTGTACTCCTTTGTTCATTGCAGCAGTATTACACTAGCCAAGATATAGAAACAAAGTGTCCATCAATAAAGAAGACAAATGCCCAATACTATTCAGCCATAAAAATAATGGAATATTTCCATTTGTGACAACATAGATCTTGAAGGTATTATGCTAAGTGAAGTAAGTCAAAGAAAAATATATAATTTCACATGTGGAACCCAGAAAATAAGTGAACAAACAAAACAAAACTCTGAGATATGGAGAACAGATCGGTGGTTGTCAGAGGGGAGAGTTATTGGGAGGTAGGCAAAATGGGTGAAGATAATCAATAAGTATAAACTTCCAGTTATAAAATAAATGTCATGGGGATGGAATGTACAGCATGGTGACTATAATCAATAACACTGTATTGCAGATTTTAAAATTGCAAGAAAGTAAATCTTAAAAGTGCTCATTATAAGCAAACAAGAAAATTGTAACTGTAGAGTGACAGATGGTAACTAGACTTACTGTGGTGATCATTTTGCACTGTATAAAAATGTTGAATCATTATACTGTGTACCTGAAAATATTACGTTGTATGTCAATTATACTTTAAAACACAACAATGCAGAAACAAACCCTCCCCGCTGTTTGGTCTTCATTGAAAAAATTTTATTTCAGTATACTTCAGATGTCATCTTTTAAAACAATGGCCCAGTATCATACCATTGCACCAATGTGCCATATATTAACAGTTAAAATTATTGGACATTTATTTATTTTTTTTAACTTCATAATGGATTTTATTTCAATTATAGGTGTACATAAATCATCACAAGTCAGTTTTACAGATTTTGTATCCCAGACGCCCAGTGCATACCCCCACCCCCCAGATTGTCTTATTTGAAAAACCAAGGTTTTCCAAAGTCTGTGAGTCATTGTCTGTTCTGCAAAGAGGTTCATTGTGTCTTTTTAGTTTCCACACATAAGCGGTAGCATTGGGTGTTACTGTCTAATTGTCTGACTGGTTTCACTTCGCATGATAATTTCTAAGTCCATCCATGTTGCTATAAATGTTGGTAATTCGTTCCTTTTAATGGCTGAGTAACATTCCATTGTGTGTATGTACCATATCTTCCCTATCCACTCTTCTGTCGATGGGCATTTAGGTTGTTTCCATGACCT
>PVHT021183526.1:7069224-7089478 GCA_004024745.2 Catagonus wagneri | reverse complement strand
TACAGAGCAGACAATGACTCACAGACTTTGGAAAACCTTGGTTTTTCAAATAAGACAATCTGGGGGGGTGGGGGGATGCACTGGGGGTTTGGGATACAAAATCTGTAAAATTGACTTGTGATGATTTATGCACACCTATAAGTGAAATAAAATCCATTAAGAGAAAAAAAAAATAAAATGGCATGTGAGGAGTTCCTGTCGTGGTTCAATGGTTAACCAATCTGACTAGGAACCATGAGGTGCAGATTTAATCCCTGGCCTTGCTCAGTGTATTAAGGATCCGGCATTGCCGTGAGCTGTGGTGTAGGTTGCAGACACAGCTAGGATCCCACGTTGCTGTGGGTGTGGTGTATGCCGGCGGCTGCAGCTCCTGTTAGACCTCTAGCCTGGGAACCTCCATGTGCCATGGGTGAGGCCCTAGATAAGGCAAAAGACAAAAAAAAAAAAATTAACAACAACAGCAACAACAAAATGGCATGTGAGGAGTTCCCGTCATGGCTCAGTGGAAACGAATCTAATTAGCATCCATGAAGATGCTGGTTTGATCATTGGCCTTGATCACTGGGTTAAGGATCCAGAGTTGCTGTGAGCTGTGATGTAGGTCATAGTTGTGGTTCAGATCCCGCATTGCTGTGGCTGTGGGGTAGGCTGGCAGCTGTAGCTCCGATTTGACCCCTAGCCTGGGAACCTCCAAATGCCACAGGTGTGGCCCCAAAAAGACAAAAAAATAAAAAAATAAAACAGCATGTGTGATGAGAGATATTGCTAACTTTGGAAAATACTATCTTCTATAAAGTATAGTAGACATAGGATGATTTAAGATTTAGAATTTAGAATCAATCTGGACCACATACCTCTGTATACTTTATGTTCGACAGCAGATTCCTCAGTTTTTATTGTTCATAAAGGGAAGGTAAAGATTTGTGGGTTCACTCAGTGGTCAGTATAAATGTTGGAATCTACAACTAGAATATGCTCAAGGTTCTCCCTGAGGGTCTTAAAGGGCAAGGAGAAAAAGTGGGGCAAGACACGTCAAAAGGCATTTGGAAGAGAAGGCAGTCAAATGCCCAGGAGACCAATTACAAATGCTGTTTCCAAATATTCCAGTGCACCATCAACCTCAGTTGTAGAATAAAGAATTTAGATTTTATTGGTTGGTCAATGCATTATGTGTGGCTATGTTAGAGGTCAGGTGGATGAGGACATTCAAATTAAAGGGTCTTTGGAGGTTTCAGACTTCAATATCCTAAAATAGTGTTACCTCTTCATATCATACAAGACACAAACAGCCTCACTTATGTGTCCACATAGGTCTTGGGATAGTGAGACTGACATAACCTGGAAAATCATTTAGACACAGATGTCCTTCAGAGACTCCTGGAAAAGGGTAGTGTCAGAGAAATCCTGGTGAGAATGCGAATGGCTACTTCCTCCACAGACTTGGCCGTTCAGGAAACTATTCACCTTTTTTTTTTTTTTTTGGCCCTGAATGTCAAAAGGTAACTGCTGGTATTCTGTCTTCTTGCAGGAATCCCTGTTTACAAGCCATTTTTCATCAAAACCCTATGACTGGTAGTTGATCACTGCAAATGACTCTGCCACTAGGACAGTAACTTTGATATTTTTCTTTTTTTCTCCCTATTGATATTGCCCTGGAAAGCAATGTGGAGAACCTGTATGAATCAATAAGTGATTAAATCCAACTTTACATAGATTCAAAGTGCTTGTAAGAGTGCAGGTCCATCTCGTCCTTTGTTAGTTTGAATTATTTCCAACAATGAAGGAAACATTTGTCAGAGTGACAAGGGTAGATTGTAATGTGCTATAAAAAGTGAGCAGAAATGTTTTTCCCAAATGCCCACATATATTTTTAAAATAGGAACAAACAAACAAATGAAAGTCATGTACTTCTTTTTCTCTTTCTTGTGCCCGCGCATACTTTCATTTCATTTTGTGGCAGGGAAATTTGGGGATTTTAGTTCAACATTGATAATTTAAAATTGACTTTAATTAACTGCCTGCATGCAAACATGTAATGATATTTGCAAAAAATCAAAGACCTCTTCGGAAAGTTGACTGAAAAGATTAATAAACCCAAGAATTTAAAATTGAAATGCCCCATGACCATCATGTGTAGCAGGAATTATCACTGTTATTTGCTAGGCAATGTTCAGTTTAGATGCAGATTTAGTTTGAATGTTTCTCAGTCAGGGGCAATTTTGCCTCTCCTCCTCTTCCTCCTCCCATTTCTGACCTCCCTACCCCAAATGAAGGCATTTTTGGTTGAGTGTGTGTATGTGTGTGTGCTACTGGCCAGAGATGTTGCTAAATATCCTAAATGCACAGATCAGCACTCCATAACAAAAATTATCTACTTCAAAATTTTGATAGCACTGAAGTTGAGGAACCCTGGTTTTAGTTCAGATGTAAGAAATTTACTTAAATGTTAACCAGAAATCTTGCTTCCTTTATTGATGCTAAGGCACCAAAACTAGGCTCATAATATTGTCTTGATTTTTTTTTTTATAAATGTTTCTACTTTCACAGCTGAATAAGATCCTTTAAGTTTACCTTGGGAAAATAGACAGGAAGGAATTAATTGAACAAAGCTAGGATGACACAAAGGATGAACTCTACACAGATTTCCTAAAAAGTTTACTTAGGCCTATCTAGAGGCATGACGCTTTTAAACCACTGGTTTCCCTTATCAGAATCTGGTAAAATATTCACCCATATGTCTCTAGTAGTATATAACGGCTCATTAGAGTCCCTGTAAATTTATACTTAATTTTTATTTTTTATTTTAGTTGATTAATTTATTGGCTGTGCTCACACCATTTGGAAGTTCCTGCGCCAGAGATTAAACCAGCGCCACAGCCATGACAATTCTGGATCCTTAACGCAATAGACCACCAGGAAACTCCCAAAACTTAGTCTTTAAATGTGAAATTTCTCATATTTTTCTCTTGCTGTTTTATTGATGTGGTTCTTTTTTTCCCCTCTTTTTCATTCTTTTTTTTTTCTTTTTGTGAGTTCACATTCCTATTCTGTCTAACATTTCTGTGAACAACCTTTCAAATACCTAAACTCTCTAAATGCCTAGGAAGGGCTTCCTAATCTTTCTATTCTTGTGCTCCTTTTGGTCTTTTTCAATAAAGTTGCATTATTTCATTGACCATTTGGCTAGAAATCTCAGTTGTCCATGGAAGCCTGTATTATTTGGCTACATGGATATTGGATTAATGACATCACTGATAAATACTTCTGATGTTTAATTAATTTGTTTATTATAATCTGTACTGTTTCAAAAAGAATTTCATGCTTTTTATCCAAATACTTTTTTTTCTTCTTAGGACCATACCTGTGGCATATGGAAGTTCATGGGTTTAGGGCTGAATTGGAGCTGTATCTGCTGGCCTGTACCACAGCCACAGCAATGGCAGATCTGAGCTGCATCTGCAACCTAAGCCATAACTTGTGGCAACACTGGATTCTTAATGCACTGAGTGATGCCAGAAATATCTCAGTGGGTTAAGGATACTAATCTGGTTCTTAACCTTCTGAGCTACAATGGGAACTCTTCAAGATACTTTTTGAGATTTCCTAATTACATTGGCTTCACTGCCTAGAAGCCACTTGACCATACTCCTGACAGATCTATGGGTGAACTATTTTTGATCTTTGGATATTGATAACCCTTCAGGCTCAGGGTCCTGGGAGGGATTTTTTTTTGTCTAGCCCTTGAGAACTGAGGCAGAAAGAAACTGCGTTTGGCAAAGTGCCACTAGAAAACCTGTTTCTCTAAAGATACTTTTCTATCATCTTTTCTTTTTCCATAGTTGGAAAACTTCCCTTTATCCCAGAACCTAGAAGAGCTATACTTAATGTATAGCTCTCAAACCTCACCCTCAAACTACTGTTATCTCAGAGTTAAAATTATTTTTATCTCTTCTAAATCTTTTAACTGTTCCCTGAGCCATCACAAGTGAGCTGACTACAAAAGTATGGAAGTACTGGTTAAGTGTCTGGGTCAAAGAGAGCCAAAGAGATCAGTTCTTAATATGAACAATACTCTGGATGGTTAAAATGGTAGAAAATCACATACTCTTTTTATTTATTCTGCACTTTAGAGATGAGACATTTGGCAAGACTCCCAGAACGCTCACCCCATTACCCTGAGAAGAGCAGTGAAAGGCTGGGCTATAGATTATTTATTGAATTTAAAGGTTAGTCACATACTGTCTTGCTGCAGATGAAGATCCAGCTCTGAAAGTGCTCCTACATGATTATTTTATTTTTTTGCTTTTTAGGGCTGCACCCACAGTATATGGAAGTTCCCAGGCTAAGGGTCAAGTTGGAGCTGCAGCTGCTGGTCTATGCTACAGCCATAGCAGTGTGGGATCCAAGCAGTGTCTGCAATCTGCACCACAACTCATGGCAATGCCAGATCACCAACCTACTGAGCAAGGCCAGGGATCGAGCCCACATCCTCATGGATACTAGTCATTCATTTTTGTCACACCACAATAGGAGCTCCAAATTTTCTCATTTTAAAACCTCCTTTATGTAAAACCATTCTTTGGGTCTAATCAGAAATTTAATTTATTCAGAGATAAGGCAAAGGAAGATCTTAACTTTTCTGATGTGAAGGATCTAAAGAAATTAGGAGTGAGCAAGATTAAAATCAGAGCAATGACACTACACACATTTCCTAAAGGATAAGATCTTTGCTTTGTTATTTTAATTTTCTCTGCATGGAGTCAGATGGCCTACGTGCCTTCAATAATGATGTCAAGTTTCTAGGCTTCTATGTCTCATCAGAAAGTATTAAAGTAATTTTTTTAAATGTTGTTTGGATCCAAAGGGAAGATAGATTCACATTCATTCATTCAGTCAGTCACATTTAGTGAAAGCCTATTATGTAAGTCCTGCTTTGTTAGGTTCTGGGTATGAAAAAATAAGTCAAAATGTAATTGGAAATATATGACATAGGAAGGAAAGTCATATATGAAATTTCAGTGTAATGACATAAGAGCAAAAGACTACACATAAAAAGAACAAATGGTGAATATGTATGGGTGGTTTTGGGAAACCTTCCCAGTGGAGGCCACAGAGCTGGCTTTTGAGGAATGAGTGGGACACCATCAGGTAGATGAGGTTAGAAACAAATATTCAAGGCAGATCAAATACATGTGTGATGGAAGACATGCAGATGAGAAATAGGGTGCTTCTTGAGAAACATACTTAATTTGGTTTGGATTTCATCCCAGGGATCAATGTTGGATAAGGTTGTAGAAACAAACAAGAGCCAGGTATTTGCTACGTTTAGGAATGTGGATTTTTGTCTTGCAGATGACATATTCCTTCTGTGTCACACTGATAGTTTAGAATTATTTCTTCTCATGGCCAGATGTACTTTTCAAACGTACAGTGATTCCCAGGCAAGTGCAGAGAGATAATAATGTGGGTGGGTGGAAGACAGAGAAACAGAGAAAAATCGTTTCTTATAGAAACAAGGAAAAGAGAACCGAGACCGTCACTAATGGTCAGACACGGGAACATGCCTGCAGAGAACATTACTTCTCTAGAACAACAACTCCTAGTGGGAGGAGTAAAGTACATACAAAGAAAGGTAGGAAGGTAAAGTACATACAAAGAAATCAGCAAAGGCAAGCAGTAAATACTTGAAAGAGGGATATTTTCACCCACATCTTTTAGACTGTGTATTGTGGTTTGACTGTGAGGCTGGAAATAACAAGAAATCCAACAGTTCCAATCAGGCTCTTGACACTTGAAATTTCCTTAGGTTATTTCGAGAACAATGAAAAACTGGCTTGGACAGGAATGAAGAATACCCAGGGCAGAACATAAGGTAAATAATTTTCCAGCTATTGATACAAAAATAAATAGAAAAGACAGTGTGTGTGTGTGTGTGTGTGTCTATGTATGAATAAATATGTGTTTGTATCCCATATACACAGTTGTACATCTTTATAACACAACTTTTCCTATAGAAAAATAGTACTCTACTTTTCATGTAGAGTATATACATAAGGTTGACTATTTTCATTGGTTTTGCTAAAAAGAAAAAGAAAAAGAGGCCGTAGATGAGTTGACTAAAGAAGTTTGGCAAGAAGAGAAAAGAAAAAGGGTTAGGAGTAGAGAAGACTTGCCCAGAATTTTCCCTGTAGGTTCATTGTCCTTTGGTCCTACTCCAAGGATGAGGGAACTTGTGGATTCTTATCCTGGCTTTGGGGGATATCCGTAAAATCATGATCTTTCTGGGAGAGTTAGTACATGGAGGCCTGATATTTTACTATATGTGGTCTGGAGTTGGTTGACTTTGAAAAATGATGCCAAGAGGGGAAAAAAGGAAGAGGTGGCTCAGTGACAGGGGTGGTGAAATGGGATTTGTGAAGCCTGTGTGCTGTTTTCCACTGTGATCTCAGGTATGTTATTTTAGCCTCTGTGCCTGATTTTCCATCTATGGAATAGGGTTAGAAATGACTCTCAGTGAAGCCAGAAAGATTTGACTCTGGTGAGAGGTGGCAAGTAAAAACAGTAATTGGTAAACAGTTTCGACCATTACACTTTTGTGCCCAAAATAATCTGGCTTCAATTTCATTGATCAAATGAGGCCAGGTCAATAATTTGTAGTCTGGCTTCAATTTCATTGATCAAACGAGGCCAGGTCGATAATTTGTAGTCTCTTTTACTATCTCCTTAGTCTTGTTTAAGCTTAATGGTTTCTGGGCTCTTACCTCCAAACTTTCCTCACTTGTAATTCCTATCTCTTCCTGAAGCTCAGCTCAGAAGAAGCTTGACCATTGAATCCTGGATGCATCCTTCATTCCACTGTGGCTGTTCTGGTGGTAGGGATGGGGGTGGAGCAGCAGTAACCTTACCCACAGTGCTTTTGGGATCACCTGTTCCCTTTCTGATCTTCTAAATATCTCTTTTCAATTAAAAAAAAATCCCCTGATTTATCTTTGGCTACATTCATTTCTCAAATATTTTTATCCTACTTAGAAAAATAGGAGACCATGAGGACCAGCAGGTAAACATGGAATCTTCCTCCAAAAAGAGGTGTGTTGAAGAGACACTATGAGGTAGAAAGGCTAGAGGTTGCTTGCCTAATGTGTCTTACCACAGGTTCTGCCCCGGTGCAGCCAGGAGTGATTCATTGTCTCTATAAAATGGAAAAACAATCATAAAACTGGCTAGAGTTACCTGGTGGCTCAGTGGGTTAAAGATCTGGCATTGTCACTGCTGTGGACTGGGTTGCTGTTGTGGCATGGGTTTGATCCCTGGTCCAGGAATTCTGCATGCTGCAGGCCTGGCCAGGAAAACAAATATACAAACAAACAAAACCCAACTGACTGAAAGTTGGTCTACTTTGTATTATCAGTATCCATCTGCAATTCTAACAATGTCAGCTACAAAATACCCCGTTCTACTTAGAAATGCATGATTCTGATTCCTGCCCTGCATTGATATTTTTTTGTCCTTGTTACATTAACTGATATCTTATCTTGGATCAAGAGTGTTTCTTCTACTGCTTGATTCTGAACTGATTTTGTCTGTCTGGTTCTCTTTCTAAAAGAGGAATCTGTTCAGTGGGAGGGATACTTTTCAAATAACATGGTGTTTTTACTTATAAAAACAATGGCATCAATTTACTCCCAAACCATTGATTTGTGATGGGAATGGAAAAAGAAGTAAAAGTAGTCAGTCTAGTTATCATTCACACTGTCTAAGTATTAGTATTAAGTAGTCAGTTCACAAATACAAGTGGGTCCTCTCCACTGGCTGCTGCTGTGTTCAATGACAATTGTTTCCCTTAACTACAATTGTACTCGATTCTCAGAAAGAAAATAATGACTTTTTTACAAATGCTTTAGGCCATTTTGCTTTTAGAATGTTCTTTGAACAAGAACATCCCCAATGGTCAATTTTTATGCAGCCAGACACCAATCTGACTTGCATTGCTTAAGTGATTATGTATATGGAGAAGATAGCCAGAGCACTTAATTCTTGTTTTTGTTCAACTTTCACACAGATTAACCTGAGAGATAAATATTGACAAAAGCAAAGACTTATTGCCTTGATGTTTTGATTTGTAGAACTGGTGTCTCCTTGAAATCCACCTCACTAGCTTCCATGAAAGCTTGCTTGCTCTGCACTTCCTTTATTCCCATTTGCAATCTACTTTCCAATCAATGCTCTAACTGCCTTCGGTGCATGTCCACAACTAGGCCTGAAGAGTTCAGTGTTAGAAGGTGACTTAAAGACAGTTTCTTCCAATCCTCAACTAGGTGCTGAAACCTTTTTAACAAAATCTTTATTGGCTGGTTCTTCAATCCCTGCTTGCCTGTCTCTGGTGATGGGGATATTGTTACTTTCAGGTACATCCCATTTCACATTTCAGGGAATAATAGTATATTCTTCCTTGAGTCAGAATCTATCCCTTGCTTGTCTTCTTGGGTGACTGAGAGAAAACTGGAAAATGAACACTTCCACTTCCTGTTTTTTGCTGGAATTAGAAGGCTGACGATTGGCTTCACAGCTGTTTCATGTATATTCTTTAGTATACAAAATGAAGGTGATGACGCTGGAAAAAGTGGAAAAAAATCAAATCTAGGCTTCAGAAAGGCTACCAAGTATGGATCATTCTATGGAAATAAAATACTTGGAGGGAATTACCCTGCATCTTTGTTTACCCACCTCACCCCCAAAGTAACAGATATAACTATCTAGCGAAATGACAAAATGATAGTTGCCCAGAATAGGTGGTGGTTATTATTTTTATTGTGTGTATGTGTGTAGCAGGATTACAAAAAGAAAGGGGAGCCTCAATCATTTTATTCTTGTGACTGTGAAAGAGAAAATTCTGCTGCTACAACCTTCCCATTCCCCCCACCCTTCTCACCCATCCCCCAGTTATATTGGGCAGCTAGAGTCATCACTTGTATTTCATTTTGGATACCAGCGGTTTCTCTGAGCCAGTGGTTTTGGCAACATCTCTTTATACCAGTTCTGTTCTTACTGATAAGGAGGATAAGCCACAGGAAGCAGTGGCTCACTGCTCAGCCTTAGCAGAAATTACACAGCCCCACCCCCAGTAACTCCTCCCTCTGAGAAAGGCTTGAAGAGGGCTCTTTATGTTGAAGGAAAAGAGGCCAAAGATGGCCTTTTATGGAAGATCATAAGTGACACTTGAGTTACAGCCAGAGGCCAGGGCATCAGGCAAGGTAAGTGTCAGAGTTTGAAGGTTACAGAAATCCCTGCTGTTCAAGATCCTAAAATTATTAGGCAAATGTATCTCCGATATATCAAACAAATCAAGATCTGGGACAGATGTTTGCTCTTTTCTGGTCTCTGTCTCTTTGGCTAGAAAGTGAGTAGGTGGGATTGAGATGGAAACCAAAATTCTTTTCAGCTCTCACAATCTAAAAATCTAAGCTTGGTGTTGAATTTAAGGAGTTCACAAATAGGTTTGAGCTGAGGGTGGGGGAAGACAGTGCTGTCATTAAAACCCTTTGTAAAATCCTTTTGAAAATATTCACCCTGAACTTGAAAGTAATTTACTTTCTCAAACACTGGCAAAGCTTTCAAACCAAGGGACTTCCTTCCAGTATATAAGGTGGAGGAAGAAGAGTGTGACAGACTAAAGCGAATACTTCATGTTTAGGTGGGTTTCAACACATCTAAGTTAACAGTTACTTTGATAGAAAAGTCTTTCGGGGAAGTAACAGAGATGAAAGTACAAATTTGTATAGCGTAAGCTTATGGAATGGGTTTCACTAACTTGAGTATTGGAACAGAATGCAGAATTATTCAAAGGAATGATGTTTGTGAAAATAAAACCAGTAGAAGCTACACAATTAGCTCCAAAGATATTAAATCATTACTAGTGACCAGGAAGAAGAAAGCAAAGTATCACCGATCCTCTCACTTGATGGATTTAATTTTTGTTATGAAATCCTTTATTGTTTTCTGATTAATTCGCTGACCCTTAACCCATCCTATAATTTTTCTCTTTGCCGTTATGAAACAATAGACAGTTTTGATTATTTAAACATTTCAGCCATTGGGGATCTAACGTACACTTACATCACTGATTGAAAAGAATATTTTAAAGAGGCAGCACACTAGTACTTTCTATGCATTCAGCAAAATTAGGATACTGCTAACAAAAGAATAGGTAATTCATGTTATATAAGAAAAAAGTAAAAATAAAGCAAAATATGTCCACTCCAAGGTTGTTGAAATTGGGTGTAGTAGTTGAGAAACTATTAGAGCAAATTAGATTTGAGTGGATGCTAAAAGTCCAAACCAAGGCAAGGGCAAGTATAAATGGGTGGGAAGAAACTGATTTGAAAGATATTTAGGAAATGAAATTCATAGGGCCCTGTAATGACATAGAGAGGGCAGAGCGAGAGAGAAGGGAGAAGGGTCAAGACGTTAAGATTTTTGGCCTGGAAGACTGGGTGAATGTTACCGCCACTCACAAAGGCAGAGACAATACCAGAGAAAGCTTGCTTTGGGGAAAAGATGACAAATTTGTTTTGACATTTTGCATTTGAAATGAAATGGCTGGTAGGCAGATAGACATCCAGTTATGTGGGTCTATAGCACATGAGTTGTAGTGAAAGTTAGAGAAATGGTGGGATTTCCAAAGGACACTGCAGAATGGGAAAACAGGATGGTATCTCCAAGACCACTGCATTAAAGAGATAAAATAAGTCAGATCAGAGTATTAAGAGAAAAATCTAGAAAAGGGGGTTTCTGAAAAGTTAATAGAAAAAAAGCTTTCCAGAGGAAGGGAATGAAGTAGTTCACATATCTTTATGAACCTCTGTCATTGAATTACAGAATTCAGAATGATAGCAGTGAAAAAGACTTTGGAAGTTGTAGGTGGGTAGTGGTCCTGATTCTTTCCTCCCTGTGGTAGTACATCCATGCCCTTTGCTATGTAATATTTCCGTGTTTTTTCATTGTGTATGGAGTGTACATTTCACTGATATTGAACTTAGTCATGTGACTTGCTTTTGACAATAGAATGTTGGTAGATGTGAGTAAAAGCCTTATATGTGCTAGCATAGTTTGGCTTGATCTGCATGAGCCAATCATGCTCTGGGTAGCAGTTGCTCCTTCAGCCTGGGCCCATAGCAAGATTTTCTCATAGAAGGAAGCTGTGGCACAGGTTCATGCTGGATCTTTGAGTATTACCAGTTTACCCAAAGGCCACAGGCCAGATACTTTATATTTTTTCCTCTAGGCATTAAAACTGCTTCTTTTTTTTTTTTTTTTATTGGTAATTGCAATTTTACCCCAGGGAGCTTATGTCTCCTGGGGTTACATTATCCATTTGTAATGGAAAATTTCTTTAAAAATTATGTGACTTTTCCTAAGCCATTTTTTTGTTTCTTCTTTTGGAATAACCCTTTTTAAAAGCAATTACTTCTTTCATTAATAAAGCAATGCATGCCCAGGATAAATTAAAAGTTTTAGCACTTACATTAAAGTTTAAGCACAGATAATATGATAAGTAAAAATTTCTTTATCTGTTCAACTCCTTAGCCAACTTCTCTGAGGTAATTTTTGACAGTATTTTCATTTAAAAAGTTGTTTATTTTTTAATGGAAATGGCCTTAGTTGAAACTCACAACTATAATTGTGCCATTACATTTTTCACCCAAAGTGTATAATGTGAACTTTTGTATGCTGTTGCAGTTTTGTCACAGTGACCTTTTCAAGAACCAAAGCACCAAGTAGATTTGTCCTCTATGCTCTTGCCACGGGATAACAATTTAATTGTAACATCATTTTTCAATCAAATTATGGGCTATCTAACTTTACAAGATAAATATCATTTTTCTGTGATAAAATGTTAGAAATATTCATCTTATCTATAAAATATGGGGATTGGAAATTGTATTCAAATTTCTTTTTAAAAAATTCTGTCATGACTGGATTTGAACCATAACCAAATTATTTTAGATGATTTTTTTTTCTCTTTTAGAAAATGACAAACTTCAATGTAAAAAAAGGGGGGGGGTAGTTCCCGTCGTGGCTCAGTGGTTAACAAATCTGACTAGGAACCATGAGGTTGTGGCTTCGATCCCTGGCCTTGCTCAGCGGGTTAAGGATCCTGCGTTGCTGTGGCTGTGGTGCTGACCGGTGGCTACAGCTCCTGTTAGACCCCTAGCCTGGGAACCTCCATAAGCCGCGGGTGCGGCTCTAGATAAAAGCAAAAAGACAAAAAATAAATAAATAAATACATTTAAAAAAATACAAATTCTGATGAATTCTCTCAATAACTTTTAAAAATTGTGTGTTTCAAAATACATTATTTCTGGGAGTTCTTGTTGTGGCTCAGGGGGTTGAAAACCCGACTAGTATCCATGAGGATGTGAGTTCTATCCTTGGTCTCTCTCAGTGGGTTAAGGATCCAGTGTTGCTACCAGCTGCAGTGTAGGTTGCAGACATGGCTTGCATCTGATGTTGCTGTGACTGTGGTGTAGGCCAGTAGCTGCAGCTCTGATTTGACCCCTAGCCTGGGAACTTCCATATATCTCAGGTGTGGCCCTAAAAATAAAAATAAAATAAATTATACTATTTCTGGTTTCTGTTGGTTTTCTCAGTTGAAAAGATGCATTTCACTGTCAGATATATTTTTGAAATTGACAGTCTGGGCTTGGGCAACCTCAGGGGAACACCAACCTTAAACATGTTGTCACAACCACAGGGACTATCAAAGATTTGTAAGTTTGGAATAAAAGAAATATATTTTCTCAGAGTTTACCATTTGTCAATAGAGAACCCTAGAAAACAACTTAATGCAAAGTGTTGCCCAAGCATTTGAATCATAAAGAACCTAGAGAAACTAGGGAGAAATACCTACCTTCAATACCTATGTAAAATATAATGTGGGGCAGCTACCGTTTGAGACCTTCCTAAAGATTTCTAACTTCATAATCCATATAATCTTAAATAGTAATGTGCTATTTAAGTGGATTCAAAGGCACCACCCTGTAGAATTCTCTTTTAGCCCTTAGAAATTCCTCAGTAAAAGAGGTACCAAGGTTTTCAAGGAAATGTCATTTCATGTGCAAAACGCTGGATTTTAAATCTATCCTACTTACCAAGTACATCATTTTATGCAAGTTATTTTACTTTTAAGTGCTTCAGTTTTCTTCTTTATAAAATGGTTGTGTTAGAATGCTCATCACATAGGTATATTATTGTAAAAAATGAGCTTAAATTGTAATGTAAAGCAAAGAAATCGGTGCCTGTTCCACAGTGGATGTTAGCCTTCCTCCTACATCTTTGGACTTGGAACATCTTAGAGATTAGCTCAGATACTAAAGAGTGGAGTCCTGTTCCATTAATACATATTTATTGGGTATTGAAGACAAGCAGCTCAAACGTGGAGAGGTCTAGAGGCACAAAACTGTGGTTATATTTTAATAATTAATGTTGGGTATGAAATGTCCTTCAGACTTTCGCAGTGTATTTCTGTGACTGTATATCATACCTCATTTGAAGGTAACACTGGAAGTCTACATTTTAGATCTGTCAGAATGAGAATCCTGACCTACATGACCCTCTCACTTACTCTATGATAAGCCTCCATCACAAAGGGCCTATGTTAGTTTTAAGAGATTTATTTTTTAAAAAGAGCTTAATGAGCTTTCATTTATATACAGAATTCATCCATTTTAAGTGTACAATCCAGTGGTTTTTAGTAAATTTATGGAACCATCATCACATTTCAGTATTTGAATACATCTGTTACTCCCAAAATATCACTTGTATGCCTGTTTGTAGTCAATCCCTACTCCCACCCGACCCCAGGGGAACATTTATATATTTGATGTCTTTTTCAATTCGCCTTTTTTCAGAAGATGTCTTTTTCTGGAGATTTTAGTCATACTGATTCACAGGGATTGGAAGAATGCGTGAGATTAGAATTCTTGGTATATTAACACCTTGGGGGCTGCTGGTTTCACAGCGATAGAAACCAGCTTCTTGGTAGCCAACTCTGAGAATTCCCAATCTTTTTGGAGAGAAACAGGACCAGCAGGCAACTAGCTGGGGAAACATATCAGAGTCCAGTCAGGAGACAGAAGCCATTCCATTTATGTTAACAGAGAGAACTTAACATAAATCATTATTACAGCATATTAGAGAATAGATAAAGCAAACAAAGACACAAAGATATCACAGAAAGAAAACCAAAATAGACATTTCTCCAAACAAGACTTACAGATTGGCCTACAGGCACATGAAAATATGCTCAACATTGCTAATTATTAGAGAAATGCGAATCAAAATGATAATGAGGTATCATTTCACACCAGTCAGAATGGCTGTCAGCAAAAAAAAATCTACAAATAATAAATCCTGGAGAAGGTGTAGAGAAAAAGGAATCCTCCTACATTGTTGGTGGGAATGTAAATATTTGCGGCCACTAGGAAGAACAGTATGGAGGTTCCTTCAAAAACTAACAATAGACTTACTATATGATACATCAATCCCATTCCTGGGTATATATATGGAAAACAAGAAAACTAATTCAAAGATATATGTAGCCCCATGTTCATAGGAGCACTATTTACAATAGCCAAGACATGGAAGCAACCTAAATGTCCATCAATGGATGAATGGATAAAGAAGATGTGGTGTATCTATGCAATGAAATGTTACTCAGCCATTAAAAAGAATGAAATAATGGCATTTGCAGCAACATGGGTGGACCTAGAGATCATCACACTAAGTGAAGTAAGCCAAAGACAAATATCATATGCTATCACTTATTCGTGGAATCTAAAATATGATGGAAATGAACTTATCTACAAAACAAAAACAGACTCACAAAGTTATGGTTACCAAAGGGGAAAGGAGGGGAAGAGATAAACTGGGAATTTGGAATTAACAGATAAACACTACTATATATAAAATAAATAATGAGGACCTACTGTATTACACAGGGAACTATATTCAATATCTTGTAATAACATATAATGGAAAAGAATCTGAAAAAGAATAGATATACATATACATTTATGTATATAATTGAATCATTTTGCTGTATACCTGAATCATTGTAAATCAACTATACTTAAAAAAAAAAAAAAGGAGAGTTCCCTTCATGGCTCAGTGGTTAACGAATCCGACTAAGAACCATGAGGTTGCGGGTTCGATCCCTGGCCTTGCTCAGTGGGTTAAGGATCCGGCATTGCTGTGAGCTGTGGTGTAGGCTGCAGACGCAGCTCGGATCCCACGTTGCTGTGGCTGTGGCGAAGGCCGGCATCTACAGCTCCTGTTAGACCCCTAGCCTGGGAACCTCCATATGCTGCAGGTGCGGCTCCACGTAAAAAATGGCAAAAAGACCAAAAAAAAAAAAAGACAAAAAAAAAAAGATACCACATAAGGGAGCACCAGCAGGAATCTTCTGTTGGCTCTTGAGTTGGGTAATGAAGGAAGATCTTGGAATTATCAATACTCAGAAAATTGGAGGAAGCTTATTTTTTGGCTGGGACCCACGCCTTTGAGGAGAGGGAGCAGATAGCTGGTCCTTGTGTCTTTGAGAAAATTCAATAGGACTGCTCTTCAAGTGTTAAAAAAAAAAAAAACTGTAAATTGGTTTCAAATAAATTCAGCTCTTCCTACTGCAACAAGTGCTGCTTCTGAGATTCAAGGGTGTTTGTAGGATGGTGCTGAGAATAGCAGGAAACCAAAAGTAAACAGATAGGAACTGATAGGTTACTTTTATCTTCTCCAGAGTTTCAGTCTTCCTCTAGTGCCTTCTGTTGGTAGAGTTTCACAGAGAGTAGAGGGCAGCGTAGTTCAGAGTCCCTGCCTCAGAATCAAGAAGCTGAGTCAGAAGTATGGACTTGAAGGTGAAATCAACAACTTAAGTGACTTGAGGTCCTCAGATTCATGTCTGATGGATATTAAAGCTTGTATTCTAAATCACTACTCCCTACTTGCAATTTTATAGTTATATTCTGCCTCTTATTTATCAAGTCCTAAATACTTGTACACATTAGGAGGCAAATGACTCAGCTTTCCATGAATTCAGGCACTGGGAAACAGAATATACTATTTTCACCTTTTGGAGACATTTTTTTTTCATAGATTTCTTCGATTTTCATCCAAAAATAGCTACTTGGAATCACATTTTTCCGAGTTTAAATTTTTTCTTTTAACTAGTCAGAATTATAGTTTATTTTCTATTACTCAGCAGAATGCTGCCTTATGTATTCCAGAATGAATATGAACTCAGTATTTGAATTACACTATTTTTGGAGTATAGCTCTAATTAATGTTTTAAAATATTTGAAAAAGTGATTTATTCTTGTTCATTATAAGGTTTTATTAAAGTTTGCCCTGCTGACTTAGCAATTATACTGAGGGTTAAAAGGATGACTGGTTAATATCAATAATTTTTAAAAAATTATATCAATATACCTGAATTATTTTAGGTATGTATAAAATTTTCAAGAGACTACATTGCCTTCTTTCTTTCTTTCTTTTGCTTAATGAATTTTATTACAATTATAGGTGTACAAAAATCATCACAACTCAATTTGATAGCATTTCCGTCCCAAACCCTCAGTGCATCCCCTCAACCCCTAGATTGTCTTATTTGGAAAGGATAGGTTTTCCAAAGTTTGTGAGTCATTATCTGTTCTGCAAAGAAGTTCATTGTGTCTTTTTAGTTTCCACACATAATTGCTAGCATTGGATGTTGCTGTCTAATTGACAGGTTTCACTTCGCATGACAATTTCTAGGTCCATCCTATAAATGTTGTTATTTCGTTCCTTTTAATGGCTGAGTAATATTCCTTTGTGTATATGTACCATATCTTCCCTATCCACTCCTCTGTCGATGAGCATTTAGGTTGTTTCCATGACTTGGATATTGCATAGAGTGCTACAATGAACACTGGAGTACATGTGTCTTTTTGAGTCATAGTTTCCTCTGGATAGATGCCCAGGAGTGGGACTGCTGGATCAAACGGTAATTCTATTTTGAATTTTCTGAGGAATCTCCATACTGTTTTCCACAGTGGTGGCACCAATTTGCATTCCCACCAACAGTGTAAAAGGGATCCTTTTTCTCCACACCCTCTCCAGCACTTATTATTTGTAGACTTTTTGATGACGGCCATTCTGGCTGGTGTAAGGTGGTACCTCATAGTGGTTTTGATTTGCATTTCTCTAATAACGAGTGATGTTGAACATCTTTACATGTGTTTTTTGGCCATCTGTATGTCTTCTTTGGAGATCCTCTGCCCATTTTTGGATGGGGTTGTTTGTTTTTTTGGTATTGAGCTCTAGGAAATTTTGTTTGTAAATTTTGGAGATTAATCACTTGTCAATTGATTCATTTGCAAATATTTTGTCCCATTCTGTGGGTTGTCTTTTCGTTTTGTTTAGGGTTTCCTTTGCTGTGCAGAAACTTTGAAGTTAAATTAAGTCCCATTTGTTTATTTGTCTTTTTATTGTCCTTACTCTGACACATGGATCTGAGAAGATGTTGCTATCATTTATGTCAGAGAGTGTTTGGCCTGTGTTTCCCACTAAGAGTTTTATAGTATCTGGTCTTATATCTAGATCTTTAATCCATTTTGAGTTTATTTTTGTGCATGGTGTTAGGAAGTGTTCTAATTTCATTTTTTACATGTGGCTGTCCAGTATTCCCAGCACCACTTATTGAAGAGGCTGTCTTTTCTCTAATGTATATTCTTACCTCCTTTGTCATAGATTATTTGACTATAGATGTGAGAGTTTAATTCTGGGCTTTCTATCCTGTTCCACTGATCTCTATTTTTGTCTTTGTGCCAGTACCCAGTTTTGATGACTGTAGCTTTGTAGTAAAGTCTGAAGTCAGGGAGCCTGATTCCTCCAGCTCCATTTTTCTTTTTCAGGTTGTCTTTAGCTATTCTGGGTCTTTTGTGCTTCCAAACAAACTTTACAATATTTTGTTCTAGTTCTTTGAAAAATGCCCTTGGTAATTTGATAGGGATTGCATTGAATGTGTAGATTGCCTTGGGTAGTATAGTCATTTTGATAATATTGACTCTTCCAGTACAAGAGCATGGTATGTCTTTCCATCTGTTCATGTCATCCTTGATTTCTTTCATCAGGGTCTCGGAATATAGGTCTTTTGTCTCTTAAGGTAGGTTTATTCCTAAGTATTTAATTCTTTTTGATGCGATGGTAAATGGGATTGCTTCCCTAATTTCTCTTTCTGATCTTTCATTGTTAGTATATATAGATTGATTTCTGTGTATTAATATTGCATCCTGTATCTTTGCCAAATTCATTGATGAGCTCTAACAGTTTTCTGGTAGAGTCTTTAGGATTCTCTAGGTATAGTATCATGTCATCTGCAAATAGTGACGATTTTACTTCCTCCTTTCTAATTTGGATTCCTTTTATTTCTTTAACTTCTCTGATTGCTGTGGCTAGGACTTCCAAAACTATGTTGAATAGCAGTGGCGAGAATGGGCATACCTGTCTTGTTGCTGATCTCAGCAGGAATCTTTTCAGCTTTTCACCATTGAGAATGATATGAACTCTGGGTTTGTCATAGATGGCCTTGATTATGTTGAGGTAGGTTTCCCCTATGCCCACTTTCTGAAGGGTTTTTATCAGAAATGGGTGTTGGATTTTGTCAAAGGCTTTTTCTGCATCTATTGAGAGTATATATGGTTTCTTTCTTCAGTTTGTTAATGTGGTGTATCACACTGATTGATTTGCGGATATTGAAGAATCCTTGCATCCCTGGGATAAATCCAACTTGATCATGATGTACAATCCTTTTGTATTGTTGGATTCGGTTGGCTAGTATTTTGTTGAGAATTTTTGCACCTATGTTCATCAGTGAGATTGGCCTGTAATTTTCTTTTTTTGTGGTATTTTTGGTTTTGGTATCAGGGTGATGGTTGCCTCATAGAATGAGTTTGGGAGTGTCCCTTCCTCTGCAATTTTTTGGAAGAGTTTCAGAAGGATAGGTGTTAGCTCTTCTCTAAAAGTTTGACAGAATTCACCTGTGAAACCATCTGGTCCTGGCCTTTTGTTTGTTGGAAGTTTTTTAATCATAGTTTCAATTTCAGAACTTGTGATTGGTCTATTCATATTTTCTATTTCATCTTGGTTTAGTCTTGGGAGATTGTACTTTTCTAAGAATTTGTCCATTTCATCTAGGTATTCCATTTTACTGTTATATAGTTGCAAATAGCAGTCTCTTATGATCCTTAGTATTTCTGTGATGTCTATTGTTACTTCTCCTTTTTCATTTATAATTTTATTGATTTCTGTCCTGTCTCTTTTTGTCTTGATAATTCTGGCTAAGGGTTTGTCAATTTTGTTGATCTTTTCAAAGAATCAGCTTTTAGTTTCTATGGTTTTCTTCGTTTCTATTTCATTGATTTCTGCTCTGATCTTTATGATTTCTTTCCTTCTACTAACTTTAGGCCTCATCTTTTCTTCCCTCTCTCGCTGCTTTAGATGTAAAGTTAGGTTGTTTATTTGAGCTTTTTCTTGTTTCCTGAGGTAGGCTTGTATTGTTATAAACTTTCCTCTTAGAACTGCTTTTGCTGTATCCCAGAGGTTTTGGACTGTCACATCTTTGTTGTCATTTGCTTCTAGGTATTTTTTAATTTCCTCTTTGATTTCTCCAGTGATCCATTGGTTGTTTAGTAGCATGTTGTTTAGTCTCCACATGTTTGTATTTTTGGCCATTTTTTTCTTGTTGTTGATTTCCAGTCATATAGCATTGTGGTCAGAAAAGATGCTTGATATGATTTCAGTTTTCTTAAAGTTACCAAGGTTTGATTTGTAGCCCAGGATGTGATCAATCTTAGAGAGTGTTCAGTGTGCACTTGAGAAGAATGTGTATTCTGTTGCTTTTGGATGGAATGTCCTATAAATATCTATTAGGTCCATCCGATCTAATGCTTCATTCAGGACCTGTGTTTCCTTATTGATTTTCTGTCTGGATGACCTGTCCATTGCTGTAAGTGGGGTGTTAAAGTCCCCCACTATGATGGTGTTATTGTTGATTTCTCCTTTTAAGGTTGTTAGCAGTTGCCTTATATATTGTGGTGATCCTATGTTGGGTGCATAGATATTTAAAATTATTATATCTTCTTCTTGGATTGATCCTTTGATCATTATGTAGTGCCCTTCCTTGTCTCTTAAAATGTTCTTCATCTTAAAGTCTATTTTGTCTGAT
>PVHT021183526.1:7053863-7068224 GCA_004024745.2 Catagonus wagneri | reverse complement strand
CCTTCCTTGTCTCTTAAAATGTTCTTCATCTTAAAGTCTATTTTGTCTGATAGGAGTATTGCTACTCCGGCTTTCTTTTGATGCCCGTTTGCATGGAATATTTTCTTCCATCCTCTCACTTTCAATTTGTATGTGTCTCTAGAAGTGAAGTGGGTCCCTTGAAGACAGCATATATATGGGTCTTGTTTTTGTATCCATTTGGGTAGTCTATGTGTTTTGGTTGGGGCATTCAGTCCATTAACATTTAAGGTAATTATTGATATGTATGTTCTTATTGCCATTTTATTAGCTGTTTTGGATTTTTGTTGCTCTTTTTTATTCCCTTATTCTCTTGTTGTCTCCTCTTGTGGCTTGATGATTATCTTTAATGTTGTATTTGAGTTGATTTTTTTATTTGTTTGTTTATCAACTGTAGATTTTTGGTTTGCAGTTACCCTGAAGTTTTGATATAGGAGTCTATATATAAATGAGATTGCTTTAAGTTGTTGGTTTCTTAATTGCACATGTGTCTCCAGTGACCTGCATTTGTGCTCTCTTCTCATGATTTCTCATTTTGGTAGCGTTATTGTGCGTGGATGATTTTGTATCTTTTCTGTATATATGCCTTTCCTGGTGAGCCTTGTCATTTGTATTGTTTTTGATTCTGGTTGTGGCCTTTTATTTTCTGTCTAGAGAAGTTCCTTTAGGATTTGTTGTAAAGCTGGTTTAGTGTTGCAGAAATCTCTTAGCTTTTGCTTCTCTGTAAAGCTTTTGATTTCTCCTTCATATCTGAATGAGAGCCATGCTGGGTAAAGTAATCTTGGTTGGAAGTTTTTCCCTTTCATCACATTAAATATATCATGCCACTCCCTTCTGGCCTGCAGAGTTTCAGCTGAAAAATCTGCCGATAACCGTACTGGGGTTCCCTGTATGTCATTTGTTTCTTTTCCCTAGCTGCTTTCAATATTTTCTCTTTGTCTTTAATTTTGGCCATTTTGATTAATATGTGTCTTGGGGTGTTCCTCCTTGGGTTTATTTTATATGGCACTCGTTGCACCTCCTGGATTTGACAGAGTGGTTCCTTTCCCATATTAAGGAAGTTTTTGGCTATTATCTCTTCAGATATTTTTTCTGTCCCCTTCTCTCTCTCTTCTCCCTCTGGCACCCCTATAATATGGATGTTGGTGCATTTAATATTATCTCAGAGTTCTCTAAGACTTTGCTCACTTCCTTTCAATTTTTTATCTTTTCTCTTCATCATTAGTGATTTCCACTAATCTGTCCTCCACCTCACTGATTCTGCCTCCTGTATTCTACTGTTGGCTGCTTCTAATGAATTTTTTATCTCAGTTATTGTATTTTGCATCTCTTTTTGCTTAATATTTACATTTTGTTTTTTTTTTGCTCATTGTTTCCTGTAAATTATCAATCTTTGTCTCCAGTTTATTTCCAATGCCTTGCATCATCTTCAGCATCAACAGTCTAAAGTCTCTTTCTGGGAGACTGATAGTCTCCTCATCACTGAGCTCTTTTTCTGGGTTTTTTTCTTTCTCCCTTATATGAGTTAGAGTTTTCTGTCTTTTCATTTTTATAGGTTTTTGGTGTGGTGAACTTTTTGCCAACAATAGAGTTGTAGCCTCTCTTAGTTCAGGTGTTTGCCTCCCCTTTGGCTAAAGTTGGTATGGGGGGGGGCTGGCTGTAGGCTTCCTGATGGCAGGGACTTGTGCCTGCCCACTGGTAGGTGGAGTTGATTCCTATCATTCTGATGGGTGGGGCTTTGTCCCTGGGTGAGATTAGAGGCTGGCTGTGTGCCTGAGGGGTCTTTAGGTAGCCTGTTTACTGATGGGTGGGGCTGTGGTCCCACCTGGATTATTGTTTGGCCTGGGGCTTCTCAGCGCTGATGGGAGGGACCAGATTTTCCCAAAAATGGCCACCTCTAGAGATATTCAGGGTGATGAATGTTCCTGAGAGCTTCACCTCCAATGTCCTTCCCCCACCACAAGCCACAGTCACCCCTGTTTTCCCAGGATATCCTCCAAGAATTGCAGTCATGTTCCACCCGGATTCATATGGAGATTTTGCTTTTCCTTGGAACCCAGTGCACTTGAAAGTCTGTGTGTGCCTTTCAAGAATGGGGTCTCCTCTTTCTTCCAGTCCTGTGGAGCTCCTGCAGACAAGCCCCACTGGCCTTCAATGCCAGATGCTCTCGGGGCTCTTTCTCCCTGTGCCAGATCCCCAGGCAGGGGATTTGACGTGGGGCTCAGAACTCTCAGTCCTGTAGCTGAGTCTCTGTGATGCAGTTACTTTGCAGTCTGTGGTGCTTCCCACACAGGAGGTATGGGGTTGCTTCTATCACATAATCGCCCCCCCACCTCTTGATGTGGTCTCCGCTTTGTCTTCTGGAGTAGAATATCTGTTTTGGAAGTTTACAGTCCATTTGGTTGAAGATTGCTCGGCATTTGGTTGTAGTTTTGTTGTTTTTTGGGAGAGAATTTGAGCTCCAGTCCTTCTATTCCACCATTTTAATCCAGTCTCCCACCTTGCCCTAAATTTTTCTTGATATTACAACTTTCCACAAATTCTTTCTAGAGATATCACCAATAGTACAAAGGAACAAAACACATTTGGCACTTCCTGATTAATAGCTATCAATTCAAAATCATTGTGTGAGTAAATTTAGATGATATGTATTTGTGGGTGGCATGGGAGTCATTGCTCCTTTTTAACACAGTGTCTTTTTCAAGGGAATATAAAACACAGGCTATCAATCTCTAGGCTGTTTGAGAATTTCGTTTTCTTTTAAACTCTGAGTAAAGTGAATTAAACTTTTCCCATAATCACTTTTCTTCACACGTTACTTGATATTCATATAATCCCCCTTTAAAATGCATCTTTCTGTTTAGATAAAATGTATAAAGACTCAGTGTCACTTTAAATATTTTCAGTCATCCTAATGCCTTGCAGAATTATTAATAAATATTTGTTGAGTGGGAGTTCCCTTCATGGCACAGCTGCAAAGAATGTGACCAGGAGCCATGAGGTTGTGGGTTCTATCCCTGGACTTGCTCAGTGGGTTAAGGATCTGGCATTGCTGTGAGCTGTGGTCTAGGTCTCAAATGCCGCTTGGATCTGATGTTGCTGTGGCTGTGGCAAAGGCCGGCAGTGTAGCTCTGACTGGACCCCTAGCCTGGGAACCTCCACACTATCTTGATTGCTGTAGCTCTTTAACATTGCCTGAAATCTGGGAGAGTTATGCCTCCTGCTTGTTTTTTGTTCTTCAGGATTGCTTTGGCAATTCTGGGTCTTTTGTGGTTCCATATAAATTTTTAGATTGCTCTAGTTCTTTGAAAAATGTCATAGATAATTTGATAGGGATTGTGTTGAATCTGTATATTGCTTTGGGTGGTATGTCCATTTTTATAATATTAATTTTCCTAACCCAGGAGCATGGAATATCTTTCCATTTTTTGAATCCTCTTTAATTTCATTGATTAATGTTTTATAGTTCTCATAAGTCTTTGACCTCCTTGGGCAGGTTTATTCCCAGGTATTTGATTTTTTGGGTGCAATTTTAAAAGGTTTTGTATTTTTGTATTCCTTTTCTAATATTTCATTATTAGTATACAGGCATGTGACTGATTTCTTAATATTAATTTGAATCCTGCTACTTTGTTGAATTCATTGATAAGCTTGAATAGTTTTTGGGCTGAGTCCTTAGGGTTTTCTATATATAGTATCATGTCATCTGCATAGAGTTACAATTTTACCTCTTCTCTTCCAATTTGGATACTTTATATTTCCTTTATTTGTCTGATTGCTGTGGCTCGGACTTCCAATACTATGTTGAATAACAGTGGTGAGAGTCGGCCTTCTTGTCTTGTTTCAGATTTTAGTAGAAAGGCTTTCAGCTTTTTTCCATTGTGTATTATATTTGCTGTGGGTTTGTTATAAATGGTTTTTATTATGTTAAGGTGTGTTCCCTCTGTACCCACTTTGGTAAGAGTTTTGATCATGAATGGATGTTAGACTTTGTCAAATGCTTTTTCTTCATCTCATTGAGATGATCATGTGGTTTTTGACTTTTCCTTTGTTAATGTGGTGTGTGACATTGATTGATTTGCATGTGTTGAACCATCCTTGTGAACCTAGGGTGAATCCCACTTGGTCGTGGTGTATGATCTTTTTTATATGTTGTTGGATATGGTTGGCCAAAATTTAAGTTGAGAATTTTTGCATCTATATTCATCAAAGATATTGGCCTATAGTTTTCTTTTTTTGGTGGTATCTTTGTCTGGTTTGGGCTTTAGGGTGATGGTGGCATCATAGAATGTCTTTAGGAGTGTTCCTTCTTTTTCCACCGTTTGGAAAAATTTAAGGAGGATGGGTATAAGTTCCTCTTTGTATATTTGGTAGAATTTGCCTGTGAAGCCATCTGCTCCTGGACTTTTATTTGTAGGGAGTGTTTTTATCCATATTCAATTTCATTTCTAGTGATTGTTCTGTTCAGATATTCTGTTTATTCTTGATTCAGTTTTGGCAGGGTGTAAGTCTGTAGAGAGTTTTTCATTTCTTCTAGGTTGTCAAATTTGTTGACATATAATTGTTCATAGTATTCTCTCATAGTTTTTTGTATTTCTGTAATATCTGTTGTGACTTCTCCTTTTTCATTCCTTATTTTGTTTATTTGGGTTTTTTTCGCTCCTCTTCTTGGTGAATCTGGCCTGAGGTTTGTCAGTTTTGTTTATGTTTTCAAAGAAACAGCTCTTAGTTTTATTGATTTTTTTGTATTGTTTTTTGAATTTATTTTATTGATTTCCTCTCTGATCTTTATGATTTCCTTCCTTCTGCTGACTTTAAGTTTTCTTTGTTCTTTTTTTAATTCATTTAGGTGGTGGATTAAGTTGTCGATTTGAGATTATTTTCTTTAAGGAAGGCCTGTATCACTATGAATTTCTAAGTACTGCTTCTGCAGCATCCCATAGATTTTGAATGGTTGTGTCTTTACTATCATTTATCTTGAGGTATTTTTAAATTTCCTTCTTTTTTTTTTTTAATCCACACGCTAGAAGTCCAAAGCACTATCCATTGCACCACAGAGCCTGACTTAAATTTCCTTCTTGATTTCCATATTGACCCATGGATTTTTTAGTGGCATGTTGTTTCATCTCCACGTAGTTAGTTTTTTCTCATTTCTTTTCCTGTGGTTGATTTCTAGTTTTATGCTATTGTGGTCAGAGAAGATATTTGAAATAATTTCTATACTCTTAAATTTGCTGAGGTTAGCTTTGTGCCCCAGTATGTGACTGGTCCTTGAAAATATTCCATGTGCACTTGAGAAGAATGTATATTCTGAATTTTTTGGATGTAATGTCCTGAAAATGTCAATGAAGTCTGACTTTTCTATTGTGTCATTTAGGACCTCTGTTGCTTTATTGGTTTTATGTCTAGAGGATCCGTCCATTGATGTGAGTGGGGTGCTAAATTCTCCTACTATTATTATATTCTCATCAATTTCTCCTTTTATGTCTGTTAGTATTTGTTGTATGAATCTGGGTGCTCCTATATTAGGGGCATATATATTGATGATTGTAATATCCTCTTCTTGTTTTTGTGTTTTTTGGTTTTTATTTTTCTTTGATTTTTAGGGCTGCAGTGTATAGACGTTCCGAGGCTAGGAGTCAAAACGGAGCTACAGCTGCTGGCCTGCGCCACAGTCACAGCAGTGTTGGATCTGTGCCATGTCAACAGCCTGCAACACAGCTCATGGCATGGCCAAAGCCTTAACCCACTGAGCAGGGCCAGTGGTCGAACCTGCATCCTCATAGATCCTAGTCGGGTCCATTAACCACTAAGCCACAGAGGGAACTCCCTGTAATATTCTCTTCTTAAATGGATAGTTTTGCCATTAAATAGTGTCTTTCTTTGTCTTTCTTTATGGTCTTCATTTTAAAGTCTATTTTGTCTCATGAGTATTGCAATTCCTGCTTTCCCGCCTTGTCCATTGGCATGAAATATCTTTTCCCATCTTCTCACTTTCAATATATATGTGTCTTTTACCCTAAGGTGAGTCTCTTATAGACAGCAGATTGTAGGTTTTTGCTTTTGTACCTAATCTGCCACTCTGTGTATTTTGATTGGAGCATTCAGTCCATTGATATTTAAGGTAATTATTGATAAATATGTATTGCCATTTTAAACCTTGTTTTCAGTTGATTCTATGTTTCTCTTTTCTTTTTTTATTTGGTTGACTTCTACTTATTTTATGATAGTGTACTTTTTAATTTTTGTGAATGTAATATTTGTTTTTGATTTGTGGTTGCCCTGTTTTTTAAGCATATTAACCCCTTCCTATATCTGCTTGCTTTAGCCTGGTAGTCATATAGGCTCAAACGCATTATTAAAAAGAAAAATAGAGAGTCTATATTTTCTTACTTTCCCTCCCCACATTCTATGACTTTGTAGTCCTTTTTTAACATCTCCATGTTTGTCCTTTTGCTGTTCCTTGTGTTTATCATCACTCTTACAGTAGTTTTTTTTCTTTTTTAAGATCTGTATGCTGGCTTGTTTAAGTGATTGCTTTATAATTGTGGTTTCTTCCATCCTATTTCTTCTTCTTCTTTTATTTAGAGAAGCCCTTTCAGTATTTCTTTTAAAATGGGTTTAGTATTGCTGTATTCTTTTAGCCTTTCTTTGTTGGAGAAATTCTTCATTTTAAATGATATTCTTTCTGGATAGAGTATTATAGGCTGCAATTTTTTTTTTCTTTCAGAACTTTGAATATATCTTGCCACTCTCTTCAGGCCTGTAGTGTTTCTGTAGAGAAATCAGCTGATAGCCTTATGGGGGTTCCCTTATAATTAACGCTTTTTTTTTCTATTGCTGTCTTTATAATCCTCTCTTTAACTGTTGCCATTTTTATTATAATACGTCTTGGTGTGGGCCTCTTTTGGTTCAACTTGTTTGGGGCCCTCTGTGCTTCCTGTAGCTTGATATCAGTTTCCTTTAGGTTTGGAAAGTTTTCAGCCATAATTTCTTCAAATACATTTTTGATTCCCTTTCCTTTTTCTTCTCCTTCTGGAATTCCTATTATGTGTAGATTGGCCCACTTTATATTATCCCATAGATCTCTTGTATTGCTTTTGTGTTTCCTCATTCGGTTTTCTGTCTGCTGTCTTGACTGGGTGATTTCCATTATTGTGTCTTCCAAGTCACTAGTTCACTCCTCTGCATTATTCATTCTGCTCTTTAGTGCTTTTTACTCAGTTTTCATCTCTGCAAATGAATTTTCTAATTTTTCTAGGTTCCTCCTTATATTTTCTAATTCCTTTCTAAAGTAATCTGCATTGCTGTTTATATCCACTCTTAATTCCTTGATATTCAGCCTTAATTCCTTCAGCATTTTTCACTGACTTCCTTTTGAACTCATTGTCTTTCAGACTGCAGAGGTCTGTTTCATTGTTTGTTGCTTCAGGTGAATTATCCTGTCTTTTAACTGGAAATGGTTCTTGAGCTTCTTCATTTTGCTTATGTTTTTCATTTTCTTTGAGTTTAGGAAGGCCAAAATGTAGTCTTGGAGGGCTACTTCTGTGCAAGGGCACACCTTGTGTATTTTGTGGGGGGTTACTAGTTGTTTGGTGTGGAAGTTTGGGTATTTTCTGTTTCTTTCTTTGGTGTGAGCAGGCTGTTATCCCCAGGGTACTGAGTGTGTTTCCATGGAGAAGGTGGCAATGGGTAGGGCTAGTAGTCAGTGCCTGGTTGCTGGTCTCTTAATAGCAGCAAGGACCTGCAGGAAGGTGGCACAGGCTACTCCTAGTTGCAGGGCTCTGGGAAGTGGTAATGAGGCTTACACAGATATACGAGGTGCCCAGAGCATTTGGCAGTGGCAGCAGCAGGGTGTGTGTGTTCCCAGAGAAGTAAGAGCAACAACAGGTAGTGTTTGGTTGCAAAGCCTTCCTCTGTGATGCCCTCTGAGGTAATTGGGGCCACAAGTTGTGCCTGTACATGGACCCCTCGTGGTGGCAGGCCATGCCCATCTCTGGACTCAGCGATAACTGTGGTGTTTGCCCCCACCACCTGTAGACCGTGCAAGAAACACCTGTCCCACTTAACCCACTCGAGTTGCTGCACAGGCTGCTCCTAGTTGCTGGGTGTTGGGAAGTGACAGTGATCAAGTGTGTGAGTGCTACCTGGAGAGTTTGGCAGTGGCAGCAGCAAGGCAGGTGTGTTCCCAGGGGTATGAGAGCAACAATAGATGGTGTTTGGTTGCAATGCCCTCTGTGGTGCCCTCTGAGGTGACTGGGCTGCAAGTGATGCCTATTCACAGACCCCTAGTGATGGCGGGCCACACCCACCATGCAAGAAGTACCCCATCCGACTTAGCCCCCACAGGAGTTGCTTCAAAGGCTGACCATATTTGTAGGGTCATGGGAAGGGACAGTGATCAAGCCTCTGTGCTCTGCCTGGAGAGTTTGGCTGTGGCAGCAGCAGGGCAGGTGTGTTCCCAGGGGAATAAGATCAACAACAGGAGCTGTTGCCTCGCAATGCCCACCTCTGTCCTGGCCTCTGAGGTGGTTGGGGCTGCAAGTGGTGCCTCTTCACACACCCCTAGTGGTGGTGGGCTATGCCAATCTCTGGAGTTAGAGATAACTGCGGTGGTTTTCCCCTGCCAGTTGTAGACCAGGCAAGAAACACCCCATCCCACTTAGCCCACACAGGAGGTGCTGCACAGGCTGCTTATGGTTGCAGGGTCCTGGGAATTAACAGTGATCAAGTGTGTGGGCACTGCCTGGAGCATTTGGCAGTGGCAGCAGCAGGGCGATTGTGTTCCCAGGGGTGTGAGAGCAATAAGAGGTGGTGTTTGGTTACAATGCCCTCCTCCGTGGTGTTCTCTGAGGTGATTTGAGCTACAGGTGGTGCCTGTTCACGGACCCCTAGTGGTGGCAGGCCATGCCCACCTCTAGAATCAGAATGTAACTGCTGTGGTTTGCCTCCACCACCTGTAAACTGTGTAAGAAGCGCCCCATCCCACTTAGCCTACACAGGAGGTGCTGCGCCAGCTGCTACTAGTTGCCGGGTCTTGGGAAGGGACAGTGATCAAGGGTCTGGGTGCTGCCCAGAGCATTTGGCGGTGGCAGCAGTAGGCAGTGTGTTCCCAGAAGACTGAGAGCAACAATGGGTGGTACTCGGTTGCAGTTCCTTCTTTTTTTGCCAACTCTGAGGTGACTGGGTCCGCAGGTGAAGCCTGTTCATAGACCCCTAGTGATGGTTGGCCGTGCCTCCCTCTGGTTTCTGAGATGACTGCTGTGGTTTGTCCCTGCCACCTGTAGATCACGCAAGAGGCACCACATTGCACTCAGCCCCCCACTGCCCTTAGCCCACACAAGAAGTGCCCAGTCTCCCTCACCTCCAGCAAGTGGCTTCTAACCATTCAAAACCCGTGATGGAGGTGCCCTGACCTCTGAGAGCCTGCGCATGCGCAGGGAAATTCCTTGGCGGTTTGCCCCTCCTGCTCTGGCCCTCCCGAACAACAGCACCTTGCTTTTCCTGCGGGTTCAGACATCCTCCTGGGCTCCCTTTGCTGTGGCAATCTCCTCCCCAGACTGTAGCAAACCGCTCCTTAGCCCCTCAGGCTGTTGCCACACAGTCAACCCTTATCCTCTTCCTGGAACTGACCTCTGGAGCCTGAGTCTCAGCGCCCAGCCCCCAGCCCCCAGACCCCGCCCGAGCATCTCAGGCTGTGGTGTCAGGGTCGGTGGTGCAGATGATCTATGAGGCTCTCACTCTACTCGGCCCTCCTCAGTCCAGCTGCTGCGCTTTTCTCGGCGACTTTGAGCTCCCTCCGTCTCGACTGATCTCCCCATCGGTAAGGTCAGGTGGCTTTCCAGGGTGTGGGTTCTTCTTCTCTTTCACCCTCTCAGGAATGCTAGTCCTGTCCTGATTCCTTCTCTCTCTCTCTTTTTTTCTTCTGTTCTACCCAGTTGTGTCGAGAGTTTCTTGCCCTTTTTGGAGGTTTAAGTTCTTTACAGGTGTTTAGTAGATGTTCTTGAGAATCGTTTTACGTGGAGATGTGTTTTTTCTTGATGTGTTTCTGGGAGAAGGTGAGTGGGAGAAGTCTTACTCCTCTGCCATCTTGATCCTTCTCCTAGTTCACCTTTTTTGTTTTTTTAAACCACAATAATTGCTTTGGTCTTGTATTAGTCAATAGTAAATGTGGCATTCGAGGGTGCCCACCTTATTGTGAGCTTGGATTATCTTTTTTGCCCCGAAGCAGTGAAAAAAACATCTTGAGCTGCAGGCAGTAGTAATGGGCAATCTGAGTCTTTTGTAGGGGTCTCAGTGGTGGGCAAGGGCTGATAAGGGCATAGAATAGTCTAATTCCAGCTTTCATCAACCTGACAGATCCCCAGATCTTTAGGAGCAAAAACATGGAGCTGGCCCATTCTCTGAGCTCAAGCAGTACTTGCTCAGTTTTTTTTTTTTTTTTTTAATGGAACAAAGGGAAACAAATCTATTCCTTTTCTTCCATCTTTTGTTGGTTGAGAGGTCTGTCAATTGGATAATTATTTTTGCAGTTCTTAAGTATTTCAAGAGAATTTACTCCTTAAAAATATTGAACAAACGGGAAAAGAATATTAATGCCAAATAATTTCTGTTTTCCCTCCTTACATGCTGGAGAAGATTTTAATTGACACTCCAGTTATGGCGGAAAATGCCCAGTATCTATTATCTGCCTTTTCCTTCACAAAATATTACAGATAATAAACTGGAACATTGCTTTCCAGCTAAAAGACTAAATTGCCTAGCCTCCCTTTGTAGTTAAGTGTGACTAAGTGTTGACTAATCAGTGTAATTAAAAGTATTGTTTGGGTTATCAAATGAAGGGATATGCCTTTTTTGTCCCTTCTCTTCCTTTTATCCTTTTGCCTCTGCGTGGAATGAAGATGTGATGACAGAAGCTCTAACAGACATCTTGGACCTTAAGGAGAAGGGCCAGACATAATGGCCAGCAAAGGAGGGTGTGGGTGGTCCCTGACCACTTTGCAGAAACAGGATAACCTCCCCTAGCCTTACCCACATCCAGACTTTTCTAGAAATGTGAATGAGAAATAAATTTCTGGATTGGTGCAGGGTGTGGGTGGTCCCTGACCACTTTGCAGAAACAGGATAACCCCCCCCCAGCTTACCCACATCCAGACTTTTCTAGAAATGTGAATGAGAAATAAATTTCTGGATTGGTGGAGGGTGTGGGTGGTCCCTGACCACTTTGCAGAAACAGGATAACCTCCCCTAGCCTTACCCACATCCAGACTTTTCTAGAAATGTGAATGAGAAGTAAATTTCTGGATTGGTGGAGGGTGTGGGTGGTCCCTGACCACTTTGCAGAAACAGAATAACCTCCCCTAGCCTTACCCACATCCAGACTTTTCTAGAAATGTGATTGAGAAATAAATTTCTGGCTTGTTGAAGCCACTCATATTTTGGATTTCTCTTATACTCAGAGCTAAACTAATTCTGATTAATTCAGCCTCCAATACTATCTCTGCCTTGAAGATCTAGACTTTATTATGTCCTTCTGTTTTTCCATATGGAATTACATCCTTATTTATTTATTTAATAAATACTCACTGAATACCTACTTGCACTGGGCATTACACTGTGTACTGAAAGGTTAGCAAAACAATTATAGTTTCTACCATTTAGAGCTTATAGTTTAGTGAATGAGATGTAATAATAAAATGTGAGAAATGATCTCGTTTCCTAATTTTGCTACTTTTTTTCTCTCCTATCTCCTCTGAATTTTATTCACTTTCTGTCTTAAAGTCAGAAGAGGAGTTCCCTTTGTGGCATAGCAGAAACAAATCTGATTAGTACCCATGAGGATGCAGGTTCAGTCCCTGGCCTTGCTTAGTGGGTTGAGGATCCGGCATTGCCATGACCTGTGGTGTAGGTCGCAGATGCGGCTTGGATTCTATGTTGCTGTGGCTGTAGTGTAGGCTGGCAGCTGTAGCTCCAATTGGATCCCTAGCTTGCGAGCTTCAAAAACAAAAAAGAGGAAGAGGCCATGTAACTTTATCAACTCTTGAGATGTAAGCATATTGACACATATGACTTTCAAAAGAAGAACTCATCTGATTCTGGCTACTTTCTTTCCACACAAGATGTTAGAAAATCCTATATGAAAATCTAACTCTTGCAGCCAGTAGGTCTTCAACTTGAGTTCTTTCTGTCCTAGGATAGTGAGGGATTTGGTTGTGTGTACTGGTGTTTGTTTCTGTGTTCATCCTGCCTCTGCTAAAATCTCTACTTGTTTTTTTTTTTTGGGGGGGGCCCACACACAGGGTATATGGAAATTCCCAGACTATGCATTGATCAGAGCTGCAGCTGCCAGCCTATGCTACAGTCACAACAATGCCAGATTTGAGCCTTATCTGCTGCCTGCCCCACAACTTATGGCAGTGCCAGCTCACTAACCCACTGAGTGGGACCAGGGATCTAACCTGCATCCTCATGGATACTAGTTGGGTTCATTACTGCTGAGCCACAGCGGGAAATCCTGTATTTGTTCTTTAGTTGCCTTTTAAATGGTCCTCCGTCATTTTATGGCTTCCTAACTGGGTTTTATCAACCCCACACTGTTAAAATGATGGTCAAGTCTACACTCTCACTCAAGGTCCTAACTCATTGCAAGGACTATAACATAAGTTATGCACCCATCTTTATTGACTCTATCCATCATGTAGGTCTTCAGAGTCATGGGAAATTCACAAAGGATAGCTCTGCCTAATATTTTGATGCATTCTTCATTCTCCCTCACTGATGCTATAATTTTGGGTGTGTATAGATACCTTTCCCATAACTCCTTATGCTTTGGCCTATTCATTCCTTCACTCATCTGCCCTTTGATTTCACTCTTTCTTCATCATTCCCTCCTCCACTAAGTTCCATCTCCTGTTCTGCTGGTGCTACCTATGATTGTAATGGCTTTTCAGCTGGCCTGGAGAGCAAACAAGTGACAAAGGCATGATTTCCTTTGACCAAATTCTTGGACTGTCTGTCCCCCAAAAGAGCGGTATGTTAATAGACACTCCATCTTTGTGTGGTATCTTTCATTTAGCCAAAGAGGTTTTTGTCATGTGTCCTTATTTTTGGATTCATAGTTTTTTTTTTTTTATTTCAATTATAGGTGTACAAAGATCATCACAAGTCAATGTGATAGATTTTGTGTCCCAAACCCACAGTGCATCCCCCACCCCCCAGACTGTCTTATTTGAAAAACCAAGGTTTTCCAAAATCTGTGAGTCATTGTCTGTTCTTCAAAGAAGTTCATTGTGTCTCTTTAGTTTCCACATGTAAGCAGTAGCATTGGGTGTTGCTGTCTAATTGTCTGACTGGTTTCACTTTGCATGATAATTTCTAGGTCCATCCACGTTGCTGTAAATGTTGTTATTTCGTTCCTTTTAATGGCTGAGTAATATTCCATTGTGTGTATGTACCATATCTTCCCTATCCACTCTTCTGTCGATGGGCATTTAGGTTGTTTCCGTGACCTGGCTTCCTCCGTCTCTAGCTGCTTTAGATGTAAAGTTAGGTTGTTTATGTGAGCTTTTTCTTGTTTCCTAAGGTAGGCTTGTATTGCTATATACTTTCCTTTTAGAACTGCTTTTGCTGCATCCCAGAGGTTTTAGAGTGTCGTATCTTTGTTGTCATTTGCTTCTAGGTATTTCTTTAATTTTCTCTTTGATTTCTTAAGTGATCCATTGGTTGTTTAGTAGTGTGTTGTTTAGTCTCCACGTGTTTGTATTTTTTGCCATTTTTTTTCTAGTTGTTGATTTCCAGTCGTATAGCATTTTGGTCAGAGAAGATGCCTGATATAATTTCAATTTTCTTAAAGTTACTGAGGCTTGATTTGTAGCCCAGGATGTGATCAATCTTAGAGAGTGTTCCGTGCGCACTTGAGAAGAATGTGTTCTGTTGCTTTTGGATGGAATGTCCTATAAATATCTATTAAGTCCATCTGATCTAATGCTTCATTCAGGACCTGTGTTTCCTTATTGATTTTCTGTCTGGATGACCTGTCCATTGCTGTAAGTGGGGTGTTAAAGTCCCCCACTATGATTGTGTTATTGTTGATTTCTCCTTTTAAGGTTGTTAGCAGTTGCCTTATAAATTGTGATGATCCTATTTTGGGTGCATAGATATTTAAAATTATTATATCTTCTTCTTGGATTGATCCTTTGATCATTATGTAGTGCCCTTCCTTGTCTCTTAAAATGTTCTTCATCTTAAAGTCTATTTTGTCTGATAGGAGTATTGCTACTCCGGCTTTCTTTTGATGCCCGTTTGCATGGAATATTTTCTTCCATCCTCTCACTTTCAATTTGT